>JBBPBX010007033.1:0-10362 GCA_038048925.1 Garcialebias charrua | reverse complement strand
CAGCGGCTCTACTCCGAGTCCCTCCCGGATGACCGAGCTTCTCACCCTATCTCTAAGGGAGAGTCCAGACACCCTGCGGAGAAAACTCATTTCAGCCGCTTGTATCCGAGATCTCGTTCTTTCGGTCACAACCCAAAGCTCATGACCATAGATGAGGGTGGGAACGTAGATCGATCGGTAAATTGAGAGCTTTGCCTTTCGACTCAGCTCTCTCTTCACCACGACAGACCGGTACAGCACCCGCTTCACTGCGGATGCTGCACCTATCCGCCTATCGATCTCACGCTCCAGTTTTCCCTCATTCGTGAACAAGACCCCGAGATACTTAAACTCCTCCACTTGGGGCAGGACCTCCTCCCCGACCCGGAGAGGGCATGCTACCCTTTTCCGGCTCAAGACCATGGCCTCGGATTTGGAGGAACTGATCCTCATCCCGGCCGCATCACATTCAGGCTGCAAACCGCTCCAGCGAAAGCTGTAGATCACGATCTGATGAAGCCAATAGGACCACATCATCTGCAAAAAACAGAGAAGCGATTCTAAGGCCACCAAAACGGATCCTCTCAACACCTTGGCTGCGCCTAGAAATTCTGTCCATAAAAGTTATGAACAGAATCGGTGACAAAGGGCAACCTTGGCGGAGTCCAACTCTCACTGGAAACGAGCCTGACTTACTACCGGCAATGCGGACCAAGCTCTGACACCGGTCGTACAGGGACCTAACAGCCCATATCAATGGGCCTGGTACCCCATACTCCCGGAGTACCCCCACAGAACCCCCCGAGGGACGCGGTCGAATGCCTTTTCCAAGTCCACAAAGCACATGTAAACTGGTTGGGCAAACTCCCACGCCCTCCAGGACCCTGCTGAGGGTGTAGAGCTGGTCCAGTGTTCCACGACCAGCACGAAAACCACACTGCTCCTCCTGAATCCGAGGTTCGACTATCCGACGGACCCTCCTCTCCAGAACCCCTGAATAGACCTTACCAGGGAGGCTTAAGAGTGTGATCCCCCTATAGTTGGAACACACCCTACGGTCCCCCTTTTTGAATAGGGGAACCACCACCCCAGTCTGCCAATCCAAGGGAACTGCCCCCGATGTCCACGCGATATTGCAGAGTCGCGTAAGCCAACACAACCCCACAACATCCAGAGCCCTAAGGAACTCAGGACGAATCTCATCCACCCCCGGAGCCCTGCCACCGCGGAGCTTTTTAACCACCTCGGTGACCTCAGCACCAGAGATTGGAGAGCCCGACCCAAAGTCCCCAGGCTCCGCTTCCTCAGTGGAAGACGTGCCAGTAGGATTGAGGAGGTCTTCGAAGTACTCCGCCCACCGACTCACAACATCCCAAGTTGAGGTCAACAGCACGCCATCCCCACCATAAATGGTGTTGGTCGCGTACCGCTTTCCCCCCTGAGATGCCGAATGGTGGACCAGAATCGCCTCGAAGCCGTACGGAAGTCATTCTCCATGGCCTCTCCGAACTCCTCCCACGCCCGAGTTTTTGCCTCAGCAACCACCCGAGCCGCATGCCGCTTGGACTGTCGGTACCTATCTGCTGCTTCCGGGGTCCCACAGGCCAAAAAGGCTTCCCTGGGCTGCCACCTTACCGTGGTGGAGGGGTTTGAGTGTCCCAATGATCCTAGGAGCTATGCTGTCAGGGGCTTCATGCCCCTAGAAGGGTCACCCAAGGCAGACAGGTCCTAGGTGAGGGACCAGACAAAGTGCAGCCCAAAAACCCCTTATGATGAGTACAATTAATGGATACAATGTTCCCTCGCCCGGACGCGGGTCACCGGGGCCCCACTCTGGAGCCAGGCCCGGAGGTGGGGCACGTTGGCGAGCGCCTGGTGGCCGGGCTTTTACCCATGGAGCTCGGCCGGGCACAGCCCGAAGAGGAGACGTGGGTCCCCCTTCCCATGGGCTCACCACCTATGGGAGGGGCCAAAGGGGTCGGGTGCAATGTGGGATGGGTGGTGGCCGAGGGCGGGGACCCTGGCGGTCTGATCCTCGGCTACAGAAGCTGGCCATTGGGCCAGCCAACTTGCCAGACCTAAACCCCATTGATAATCTATGGGGTATTGTCAAGAGGACAATGAGGGGCACCAGACCCAACAACAAAGAAGAGCCGACAACAGGCATCAAGGAAATCTGGGCTTCCATAACTCCCAGTTAGTGCCACATGCTGATAGCCACAATGCCACGTTGCATTGAGGCAGTGATTAAGTCAAAGGGATTCCCAACCAAGTATTGAAGAATGATAAATTGTTTTGAAAGTACCATATTTTGATTGATTTGTTGTGATCCTAATTTTTTTTTTTTTCAGCAAAAAGTGAGTAGTGTGGACTGATGTCTTCACAGTATTCAATTTTTTTTAAATCCTGTTTTCGTGAGTTTCGTGAGCTGGAAGCCCAAATTATGTAAAAATACACAAATACTTGAAATTGTTTAAGCTGTCGGCCCATAATATATCATCTATTACATATTAACTTTTTGAATGGAATTATGGAAGTTACACAACTTTTCCATGATATTCAATTTTTTGGGAAGGGTCTGTAAACAGTATAGTGAAATCTAACTATCGTTCAAGGATTTCATATTAATGGTCTGTTGCAAAAAATAGCTCTGCAAACAAGTTTAAACTTGTTCTTCCAGTCAAGAAAGTTAATTCTCAATAGTCCAGGTATCAAATCCGCTCATTCTCAATCAGTTCATCTGGACAGTTTCTTTTTAGCAGAAACGTTTCACCCTCACTCCAGAGGGCTTCCTCAGTCAGAGTAGTCCAAAGCACACTGAAGTTAACCCACCAAGTAAGCAACTTATGTGTCAGACTACTCTGACTGAGGAAGCCCTCTGGAGTGAGGGTGAAACGTTTCTGCTAAAAAGAAACTGTCCAGATGAACTGATTGAGAATGAGCGGATTGTTCTTCCAGTGTTTTTTTTAATGATTAATTTTAATTACACATTTACTTGATGAATTCTTGGATCTCTGAGGAACAACATGGATGCCTTTAAACTTAATTTATAACACCAATCATTCCAACATGCAACATACCGGTAATCACTTTTTTGCTTCTCTTTGTTTTAGTTGTTGGCAAATAGTATTACGTTTTCCAACCCATTAAGCTGAAAGGTGTTTACAAAGTGAAAACAGAAACGTGGCTTCCTTTTTGGATGAAACTTGTGCTTCACTTTAACCCTAGCTGTGGTTGTAAAGAGCAGGAATATTTGTTAGACTTTGTTTGACAGAACATGTTTTTCTATAACCTGCACCTGCCTGAGTGGTTCCAGTTCTTCTGCTCATTAGGGTCACCCCATAAGACTGCTGAGCCACAGATTTGCATCGGCCACATCGCTTTCAGAGTAATCGACTCTCCAGCGTCCACACAACAAACAGTACATTCACAGTATCAATGAACCGTGGCTTATGTACAGAGGAGCACACTGTGCAGAGCCTTACTTGGTAATCATTAACAAGGACACCCTGTTTGTGTCACCTCTGTCCTCTTCATATATGCTGCCTAGTCTGTATGTTTAATAATAATAATAATAATAATAATAATAATAATAATAATAAATTCAATTTATACCGCACTTTTCATTAATAAAAATCTCAAAGTGCTACAACAATAAAAACAAGTGATAAAATCAAATAAAATCAATAATGGTATTAACTAAGATTAAAAACAGAATCATGTGGAGGCAGAATAGGCCTGCTTAAAAAATAAATAAATAAATAAATAAAACAAGTGATAAAATCAAGTAAAATCAATAATACTATCAACCAAGATCAAAGATAAAATCATGCGGGGGCAGAATAGGCTTGCTTAAAAAGAAAAGTCTTTAAACCGCTTTTAAAGTCAACCAGTGACTGTGGAGCTCTCAGGCAGTCAGGAAGGGAGTTCCATAGGCGGGGGGCAGCCACACAGAATGCCCTGTCTCCCATGGTCCTTAATTTGGTTCGTGGAATGTGAAGTAGATTACTGTTCTGTGATCGTAGAGACCGGGTGGATGAATATGGTGCAAGAATGTCCTTTAGATAGTCAGGTGAAGTTCCATGTAAGCATTGATGTGTAATGAGAGCAGTTTTGTATTGAATTCTGTAGGTGACAGGAAGCCAATGGAGGTTATGAAGAATGGGTGTAATATGTTCAAATTTACGAGCTCTCAATAAAATCCTTGCTGCACTGTTTTGAATATATTGAAGTTTCTGAAGGTTTTTGCCAGGGATTCCAATAAACAGGGAGTTGCAGTAGTCGAGCCTGGAGGAGACAAAGGCATGGACGAGTTTCTCAGCATCGGAAAAAGTCAGAGATGGGCGAAGTCTGGAGATGTTTCGAAGATGGAAGAAGCAAGTTTTAAACAGATGCTTAATGTGATTTTCAAATGTAAGATGAGAGTCCATTTTTATTCCAAGATTTGTAACAGAGGTGGAGAGGGGGATGTCTTGACCAGAGAAGGAGATTGTTGTTAAAGTTGATGTTTGTATCTGGTGAGGGGTGCCAATCATTATGGCCTCAGTCTTGGAGCAGTTTAATTGAAGAAAGTTCTGATTCATCCATGCCCTTATTTCCTCCAGGCAGGCAGAGAGGGCAGTGAGTGAAGATGGAGATGGGGATGATGAGGATGATCCAGTCCTGATGTAAAGCTGTGTGTCGTCGGCATAGCAGTGAAAAGAAATGTTGAACTGATTAATAATTTGACCTAAAGGCAGCATGTAAAGGGAAAACAGCAGGGGCCCCAGAACTGACCCTTGAGGGACACCACAGGAGACACCGACTGTCTGGGAAGTGGCATTGCCAAGACTAACGCATTCCAGCCTATCGGAGAGGAAAGATTTGAACCAGTCCAGGACAGTGTCACAGAGACCGACCTCCACATGAAGACGGTGGAGGAGAATATTATGGTCCACAGTGTCGAAGGCTGCAGTGAGGTCAAGGAGGACAAGGACGGAGGGAGAGCCAGTGTCAGCAGCCATGAGGATATCATTTGTAACTCTCAGTAATGCAGTCTCAGTACTGTGAGCTGCTCTGAATCCAGACTGAAACTTCTCGTACAGAGAGTGTTGCTGTAGGTGGTCCTGCAGCTGAGCAGCAACTGCTTTTTCCAGCACTTTGGACAGAAACGGGAGGTGGGAAATTGGGCGGTAATTAGAAAAAATGTCGGGATCCAAATTAGATTTTTTCAGAAGAGGCCTAATGATGGCAGTTTTTAGAGGCAGTGGAACATGACCAGATTGTAGAGACTGATTTATTATTTGTGTGATTAATGGGCTTATTGCAGAGTGATTGGATTTTATGAGAGACGAGGGGAAGGGATCCAGGGCGCAGGATGAAGGCTTCATTTTCTTGANTGATTAATGGGCTTATTGCAGAGTGATTGGATTTTATGAGAGATGGGGGGAAGGGATCCAGGTTTACATCAGTTGGGTCAAATTAAATATTTGTCTCAGTGCGTTTTAAGAAGTCGTGCATTTTATTTACATGCAGTGTTATTTACTAAAACTTATAGTTGACACAAGCGTGCACATTAAGCATCTGTTAGTTATTGTTTGCTTCAAACATCTAAGACTCACACAGCGTTCAGTGGGGTATTCAGCTTTTTTAATGTAAATGTAAAGATGCAATAATGAGACCATGCAATGGTTAAGATCAAAAAGTGGACATATGATGTCTGTTTAGATATTTATCAATTTGGATATTTAGGCTTTTAATAACATTTGCAAATCGACATGTAGTTTGAAGTGTGAACCTTTTAAAAGGTCACAAGTTGTGTACATCACTGCAGTGAGCTTAGAGACCAATACAGTTCAGCCAGAGATACAAAGTAAAACAAGATAATGTCCCCAGGGCGCACACTGTGCAGGTACTGCAGCCAAAATATCTAAAATCACTCCTAATGCTTTTTTATTCTGTTTTGATAGTAGATTAAAGTTTTACAGTGAATCCATATTGTAATATTAGTGTTACAAAGATGTTGGTATGTGCTGCATCCCTTGCATTGAAAAGAGACTGATCAGGATAAATAATACTCGTAAGATTTGTAATCATATTTGACGTTGGCTCTTTCTTTCTTTCTTTTTTCAGAAACACATTAAATATTTGACACTACTCATAAAATTAATGTTTGTATTTATCTTTTTAGATAAAATGATGTCAACTGAGAAAATTAAGCATAAAACTGACACATTTAAATTATAGTCATCAGTTGTGGGTCCAAACTGATGGACTGTAATAAAAGCCTACATTTCTGATAAACTGATGTTGAGCTGTATCTGTAATAAAACTTTAACCTCCTGAGGCCTGAGCTTTAGTTTGATGTACATTTTTATTTCTAGCTTTTTGGATTATTAGGACCATTGATTAAAAAGAGAAAACATTGATTTTCAACAATTAACAAGTCAAAAATAAACAATGGTTGGAAATGAAACTGTTAAAAAATGAATATATGTAAAATTGAAAGCAAGTATTCGCATTAAGACAAAAACAAGACCAGGCTGAACAGAACAAAACAAAATGTCTCCAAATTAGGACTAAACATAGAGCTCAATCATATTTAAAAAAAAAATAAAGTAAATATGATAAAGATTAAAAATACAAAATGATACAGAAACAAACATTTGTTCATAATTAAATGAGTCAAGCAGTGTATAACAAAAATACTAACACAGTTCTCAAAAAGGCTTAACATTTTTAAATCATCTCACAAGTCAGACTGCATTAAAATGCATTTAAACATAAATCAATTTAGGGCTGGACGATATGGCCAAAATTTTTATCACGATATAGTTCTTAATTTCGGTCGATATCGATATAATTCGATATCGATATAAACAATATAAAAGCCTAAAAAAAACTATAAACTATACAAATAAATTGATGTTCACCTTGTATTTGTATTTAGCCTCCAAAAAGATGGAAATCACCATCAAATAAACATAAAATTCTCAACCCAATAATTCTGTCGGGTCATGGACAGTTTTTTATAGAAACGTTTCACCCTCCATCCAGTTTCCAGATGACCCAACTGAGAATTACAGGTATTGGATTTGGTACCTGGATTATTGAGCATGAACGTTCTCGGCATAAAATTCTCAACTGTGTCAATATTAATAGTTTTAACTTTAAACAAGAACTTTAAAATTTACAGCATTGAAATTCATAGTTAATTAAATAAAACTTTTGGGTATAGTTATTGATGAGAAGCTGACATGGAAATCTCATGGAAATTACTTAAGAATAAAAATAACAAAATCAATTACATTATTGTATAAAGTAAAATAGTTTTTGAATGACAAAGTTTTGAATATATTGTATAATGTAATGATTGTTCCATATTTAATCTGTTGTATTGAAGTTTGGGGAAAAGCATGCAAAACTTTTACAAATCCTATTTTTATTTTACTAAAAAGAGCTGTAAGAATTATTATTAGGAAGTGCTATGGTCACCCAACAAATATATTATTTCATCAATTGAAATTATTAAAATGTTATGATTTGGTTGAACATAGTATTTTACAAGTCATGTATAAAACTAAAAAAAATATTACCCCCAAATATTCAATTACATTTTGTTTAAAAAGTTATTAAACCCTGAAGGGAATGTAAATGTTTGTAAATCTTCATTTAGAACTAGTGTGAAGGAGCTGAGAAACAGGATTGTGTTGATTTGATATCATCATAAACATTTATAAAACTATTTATATGTTTTAAAAGATGATTAAATCAAAGTTGTTGGGAAGGTGTGGTGCAGGTGAAGTGAAGGTTGTTTGTAGTTATTTTGTATTTTTTAAACAAGGGGCAGATATTATAACACTATTTTCGTCTTTCTGCACCTTTTCATTCAGTGTTTTTTCTTCTTCTGATGAATTTGTTTTATTTTGAATAAAAAAAACATGCAGCGCTGCTGGGGCTGTTTGTTTACGTCGTAGTTTCAGGGAAACGTTGGCTCAAACTTTATTCTTCATCTTCTGACTCATCATATTCTATCGAGTGGAAACTCTTCAGATTAAACAAGTTAGAATAGATGTTTCCACCGCTAGTTAGAACGACTCTGTCACGTTTTGAAAAATAAACACAAACCGAGTAAGACTCGCTGCAGATGAGACCTGCAGTAAAACCGAACTACGTCCACACCGACGAATTAGTCTTTCCTCTCATCAGTGATGTCGTCTCTTTCTCTTCGCTTGTGAAACTTTGTTCAGTCACATTCTGACGGTCATGAGCACTCGTTTGACTCGTTTTGAAGCGAAAACTTAACGCGCTTTGGAGACTAGCTTAGCTTTTAGCCTGCTACCGCTAACGCCTGCTGCTGGACTGAGCGCTGCGTAACAACAACGTCATCACGCACGTTTTGTGTCACAGCTTTTTCTGTCCGGGCGGGTTGTTGAAGCAGCCGCTCCAACCCGAACAGAAAGAGAAAAACGTCATAAAAAGTTGTAAAATCCTATCGAAATATCGAAAATATGCTTAAACTTCATATCATCGTTATTGAATAAAAGTATATCGCGATATTTATCGTTATTGAATTATCGTCCAGCACTAAATCAATTAACACAATACCTTGATAAACGATTAAATCTATTTTCAATATCTCATTTTGACATTCTAACCAATTATCTTAATCCCCAAGTGCAAATGACTTGTTTATGACTTAAATTTTCTTGCAATAAATACTTTTCAAACACAGTCAGTGTAAAAAACAACAAAAAAGCTAACAGTTTCTGGTGTCAAAAGTCATAGTTGTGTACAAACAACTCAATATTTGGTGCTGTAAAGTAAAGTACACTTGTAAAGTAAATGTTTGAAAGACAATAATTGTGTGGATGTTTATGAAGCATTCACACAATCGTGATCCATTTATCTTCTGTGCATTTTTTTATGTGATTCTTATCTTGCAGTTTCCAAGCTATTTCAACAAATCATAAATCAAAACATTCAGCTTTTTCAGGACAATCATGCTATAACTTTTGGTATTGGTGCAAATTTAGCTTTTTGAAATATTTAGCCTTTTCTGACATTTTTTTTCCTCATAGAAAATGAACTGAGCTCATTTTACATCCTTCAAATCTTTAGATGTGTTTACAACATTTTACTGCTCCTTTCACATTTTGTTCTGCTTCAGCTTTTTTCATCTTCATTGTGCAAATTAAAACCTTTTTTGGCTACTTTCAGCTAATTTCAGCTGGTTTTTGTTTTGCCTTTTTGGGTTCCTTTCAGATTCTTTAGGCTAACTATAGCATTTTTTTGTGCTTCTTTCTTTCTGTTCCTATTAAGCTTATGTCTGCAAATTTCAGCGTTTTATGCAATGTCAGCTGTTATTTTGCCGTTTTATGCTAGTTTTACCTTTTTCAGCTAATTCCACATTTGCTAGACTAATTTTAACTTTTTTCAGCCTAATTCAGCAACAGTGTGCTCTCTCCACTTCCTTCTGGTAATTTAAGATTATTTCTGCCTTTATACATACCGGTACTTCTCAGCTGTGGTTTTTTTGTTGTTGTCAATTTAAGCTTTTTTTTCTGATAATATCCACATTTTGTGTTGATTTCTGCTTCTTTCAGCCTAATTGGACAAACATGTTCTTTCTGCTTTCTTCTGCAAATTTAAGGTTGTTCTACCTTTTCAGCTACCCTTTTTTTAAGCATTTTTAGCTAGATTTAGCTAAGAAAAAAGTGTTAGCTGTTTTCCGATAAGTTCAAGTTTTTCTTTGGTAATTTCTGCTACTTTCAGCAAAATTAACTTATTTATACTAATTTCAGTTTGTTGTGCCCCTTTCAGCTTTTGTTGGCTAGTTTTAGCTTTTTCTACTATTTCTGCTACTATTTAGCTGTTTTATGCTAATTTTAGCTTTTTCAGTTATTTACACATTTTTAATTCATTCCATCAGTTTCCACTTTGTTCTGGTACGTTACACTTCTTTCTGCCTTTTCAGCTACTTATCAGCTACTTTTGAGCTTTTTTGTGTGTGTGCCAAATTCAGCATTTTTAGCTAATTTCATTTCTGTTTATTGAACCTTAAAGAGGGGCTAAACTCAAAATTAACTTTTTTTAGCTGATAAACTCCCTAGAATGTGTCCAAAATGTTGTATAGTACTATGTCTGTGTTAATCTTCATATATTTGTGCGTATTAGTTTAAATCGGCAATATTTGGTCTAAAAACGTGTTTACGGTAACCCTATGGGTTGAACAGAGGAATTGCACCTTAATTTTCTTATTGGTCAAGGACTGTTCACTTTGACGTGTCTTGTACACTCTGACGTCACAAACGTGGTTCAAGCAGAGCCAAAGGACCTTATCAAGCTCCGCCCACAGGCCCGCGTTTCATTGGCTAATGCCCATAACACGTCACAGCGCAGCTT
>JBBPBX010007032.1:30280-66482 GCA_038048925.1 Garcialebias charrua | reverse complement strand
TTTTTACTCAAGTAAAAGTAAAAAAGTACTGGTTTCAAAACTACTTAAAAGTATAAAAGTAAAAGTAGCGTAAGAAAAAGCAACAACAAAGACAAATGCTTAGGCTGCACCACACATACTATTGTATACAACCCCACCTCCCCCACAAAAATCATTTTTTTAGACTAGATTATATTATATTGTTAATGTTGAAAAACTAGGGGTGCACTAAGCTACCTGTCTTAACTGCATATATGCCCATTGAAAATAGGGTTGCCAACTCCTTGATAAATAAATAAGGGACACCTCTCGGCAGGGCTGGTCACCCCATTTAACCCCCCCCCCACACACACACACACACACACACAAACACCCTGCCTGCCCCTCCTCACTTTGAAATCAACCTGAATTCATTTGGATACGTGTTTTTGAATTATAAAAATATGTATAAACAAATTATTACACAATTAACCATTTATTTTTAGTGCAAATAGAATTGCCAGAAAAAAAACGTGTATTGTTTATATTTATAATTTAGCATTGTATTTAAACTACATTTTGAAATGTATTTATTAATTTACCTATATGAACTGTGTTTTTTTAAAGATGGACAAGGTTGTATGTTTGCATAGTGTAAAGTAAATTCACAATTATGTATTTATTTGTACGTGTCAATTGTACACTTTTGTTTATAACTATCAATAATTAAACATGGTTCACCACTACACTGGAAATTATTGAATTTTTACCTGCCAACCAGGTGAAGACTTTCAGTGATCTTCTCCACTTCCTCAAAGGATATTTTTCCAGATGCCAGAGAGAGGGGCTGAAGGTGAAAGAGCCAGTTTTCCTCTGAGAAGTCAAACCACTTCTGGACATAACTGATGGCAGTTTTTTTTTTTTACATACCATATCTGCCTCTGGTGTTGCCCGGTGCAGAACAAATTGGTCAAGGGTTCTCCTGGTTTTGTTGTCTTTCACGTTTATATTTATTATACAACATTAGTATGTTACTAGGTCACTAGAAGTCAGTAATCAACTGATAAAAAAAACAAAAACTTTCAGCTTACCTCAATATTAGGCATGTAACGAGATCTCGTTGTACGAGATCTCGCGATATTAAACTCCCGCGATATCTCTCGTTGAGAGGTAACGTTGTCTCGCGAGACGCTAATGCTAGCGCTAGCAGAGCCCCTAGCAAGTCAGCGTCACGGACAGCATGGCTTCGCCGGATGAAGTTGCTATAGAAGACGCCCCAACCATAGATATAATATCTATGGCCCCAACTACTGATGGAGGGTCCCGGTCCCGCAAACGCCTCTACATTGATGGAGGGTCCCGGCGCTGCCGACGCTGCCCCGGATGTAAAGACACACGTAAACATGTGTGACCGGTGTTGCCAGATAGAGTCCCACCCACCCAAAGCACTCTTTACCCGCAAAAGTCAGAAGGAAAATCGCGGTGAACCGCCCAATCTGGCAACACTGGTGAGTGACGACGGCTGCTGATGCGGATATTTATGTTCAATTTTTGGAAAGTCCTGCGTGAATATCTATATTCTACAAAAAAAAAACGGCAAAATGAAAGAAAAGTAACGAGGCTATTTTTAAAAAGTAAGGAGTAGAAAGTACCAGTAATTGCGTGAAAATGTAAGAAGTAGAAGTATAAAGTAGGCTGAAAAATAATTACTTTACTAAAGTATAGATAACTAAAATTTGTACTTAAGTAAAGTAACGAAGTATTTATACTTCGTTACTTGACACCTCTGGATACGCGTTGTCTCACAATAAACTGGCCGTGGCCGGACTGTTTTGTTTGTTACACAAATGAATTAAATTCCTCTTCTTTATCGCTGATCGGGCCTTTTCTTTTGTTTTTTTTGCCAAAAGTCAAGTAATCGCTTCTTCCTCCATTCACTCCATGACTGAAATGAATGAATTCAGGTCCTACCTGGTTGCACAAGGTTTTAAATATTTCCTGGTGGGTTGTGGGCTGCAGGAAAAGCGCTCCCTGTTTTTATTTTTATTTCTTAAAACTTTTTATTAACATATAAAGTAGAAACACAGCAGCAGAACACCGTAGTAGGTTGCAACGGGCTGCTCATGAGTTCTCTCACCCGAGCTGTCAATCATTTCAGTAGGCGTGTCAGCAAGTGACCAATCAGCGACCTCAGTTCGTCCTGCTCTGCGCGCAGCTGCTCAAATTACAACAAGGATTTGGAGCGAAAACGCGAGCATTTAACGCGAGAACGAAGGCAGAGCTGTGCCAGCGAACGCGTGCGCACAGAATGCGCGCGTAGAGCGGCGTACAGGCAGTACGCTTATCTCTACCGGGGGCTTAACAGTCGAATTCGACACCTGGGGCATGATGAATGAGGACGAGATCTCGATTTCAGCCTCTGGCAAATTTTCAACGGAGGAGGCGAGGCGGACCTGGAATTGGAGGATCAGGGTGAAGACCTCTCCCAGACCCCAGTACCTGTGCTCCCATAAACTGACTTTTCCATCCCTGCTCTGTTCGACTTGTGCCACAGAGCAGCGAATGCGCTGAACATCCCGTGGCCTGAACCTCCGCCTCGCCAACAGGTCACGAGGCTGGCAGGAAACTATTTCTACTCGAAGCAGCAGACCGCCACGAGGCAAAAGATGCCCGTGTTCCCAGATTTTCTGACAGAACTAACGCACACCTGGACTCAGCCACGAGCCCCTATGCTTCTCCCTCTCTCACAGTTCCTCGACATGGATGGGATGGATGAAGTGGGAATAGCTAAAGTGCCTCAGATCGAGGACACTCTAGCGTCTCACCTGGCTCCAAAATCATCAGGAACAAAACCAACTCTTCCCAGCAAGGCTTGCTGGGCCTCGGCGTCTCTTCTCGAGAAATGCTACAGGGCTCAGGGACTTGCGGCACGCGCCATGAACGCGTCCGCGTTAATGCAGGCTTACCTAGCCGAAAAACTGCAACAGCTCCAAACGACAATGGACAAGCAGGCGGATACCGAATTGCTGGATGAAACCCGCAGAACAACAGACTTTGTGCTCCATATGATGGGGACAGCTGCTGTTGCACAAGGCAAGGGAATGGCGGAAGTGGTCATCGCAATCCGCCACCTCTGGATGACTCTGATGGATCTCCCGGAGGGACAGAAGGTGCCTTTTCTCCACCACTCGATAGAGCCGGCGGGATTATTTGGTAAAGCTTTGGAGCGAATTCAGACCAAGCTGGACCAAAGACGCAGACAGGCCGAAGCTCTCCGGGTGGGCATTCCCCGGAGAAGTTTCGCCCCCCCAAGGGAGTCTGCTGGTAGCAGACCTGCGCAACCTCGGCACCACTCAGCAACCCGTGCCCCGCCGCAGAAGCGGCCAGCATACGAGGAGGAGCCCAGGCAAAGACCCCCCAGGGCCCACCTCGTACCGAGCACGCATGGAGCAAAAATAGGTTTGTCCCCCGTCAGGCGACCAAACACAGGGACTCCTTGGCGAATCGGGACAACAGAAATAACCGTGCCTGATGAACCAGGTCCACGTGTCCACATTACAGGGTCACCCGCCCACATGGTAACGGGAATGATCCCTTCATGTCCAGGCTTTGCTTGTAACACAGTACAATCAGCTGGTATATTAACAACATGCACAAATCATGCCTTCTCTGCTGTGAGTGACATAAAAGCATGTACGTCATTGCACAAAAGCACAAATAAAGTTCATGAAACAGCTCCTCTCTGTTTTATTGAAGAAAAAAAACACACAAACAACAACAACACAGAACAGGTCTCCGACCTGCAAGCCGTCATAAAGAGAGAGGGCCTTTTTTCCCCTCTCTCTCACGGCTCACGGGGTATTAGCATAATTGATAAGCCCCAGCAGAGCGCCTCTGCAATGAGCAGACGCAGAGGCGTCTGCGAACCCCCCCCCCACACCTCTCAGGAAGACAGGTGGGGAGGGTCACGTGCTCAAACCCTAGTTCCATTGTGAACAACGGGAGAGCCAATACACTAACCAGACGAACACGTGACATGTCAGCTCCTCAGAGAGGCAAGCTGACAATGTCTGACAACGGAGGGGCTTCATCAGACGCCCTCAGGCAGCTACAATTTTCACACCTTCACAACAATGACTGTTTTCAGCCAGTTGTAGGTAAAAACAAACCAGAGCCAAATCAGATTTCTCTTCCTGTTTTTCAAGAGGAACTGAGCTCCTTATCATCAAATAATCTCAAGTCTGCCAAACCAGGAGGTACACCCCTATGCTCGCACGGCGTAGCTGCTTCTTTGTTGTTAACGAGGGACATGACATGCCCGAGTAGTACTCAGACAGCACGTCTCTCCCCGTTATGGGCTGATCCAAAACTACTTTCAAAAATAATTCTCCCAGGGGGTGATACATGGACCTCGGTCTGTTTGTCTGGTGCCAACGCTCCATTAAAGCAGAGGACCAGTAAACTGGACCATCACAAGGATCGGATTGGAGTTAGGAAATCTGCTCGTTTACATAACTCACAGCCTCACAACAGAACTCCAGATTTGGAGGAGGAAAATATAGTTTCTGCTCCAAACCTGTCTAATAAAGTTGACAGGCTACATCGACCCTCAATTAACCCTGAGCAAGGTAACTTGGGAGCACATCAACAAGAAGGCCTTCCCAATTTGGTTGACCCCCAGAGGTTAACAGCTTCTGTGTCACCAGAAGGAGCAATACAACCACTTAGGCCAGGAACAACCAAAAGCCTCAGCTTGTTGGCTGAAAAGAACAGGTTGATGGCGTCAGGCTTGCCAGAAAATATGGTATTGACCATACAGAATGCCCGTGCTGGTTCAACACAATCTTTATACGCACAAAAGTGGCACATCTTTGAAGCCTGGTGCTCAGAAAGAAATATTATTTCTTATGCATGCGACTTGGCTCAACTCCTGACCTTCCTTCAGGATTTACTGGAAAAAGGTAGTTCTTATTCAATGATTAAAGTTTTCCTATCAGCAATCTCAGCCTGCCATGAAGGCTGGGGACACAAGACACCCGGAGCACATCCAATCAAAATAAGGTTTATGAGGGGTGTCCTTCAGACCAAACCACCCAGCAGGACCCTGACCCCTGGTTGGGATCTTGGCCTGGTCCTAGGAGCCCTTTGTAGCCTTCCATTCGAGCCATTGAGCGAGGTTAAGATAGATTTACTATCTTACAAAACTGCTCTACCCTTGGCACTTTGCTCAGCGAAACGCATGGGTGACCTCCACGCATTATCTGTACATCCAATGTGTACCAGATTTGCACCTGATGGGTCAAAGGTCACCTTAAGGCCTAATCCTGCATACACCCCCGAGGTCTTGACCTTGAACCACAGGAGTCTAGACTTTAATCTCTCCTCCTTTCCACCAGCCCCTGTTCTCACTCAGGAACAGGAAAGGCTACAGACTCTCTGCCCAATGAGGGCTTTACGCACCTACATGCAGAGAAAATCCGAATGGAGGAAAACAAACCAATAGTTTGTCTGCTTTGCAGCACCTGCTACAGGGAGAGCCCTATCAAAACAACGCCTCTCACATTGGGTGAGTGAGGCCATTAAGAGGGCATATAGTAGCAAAGGTCAACAGGTACCCTCTGGAGTGCATGCTCACTCCACTAGGAGCTTGGCCACTTCCTGGTCATTATTTAAGGGTGTGCCAGTCGCAGACATCTGTGCTGCTGCGAATTGGAGCTCATTAAATACTTTTGCAAAGCATTACAGTTTGGATGTTACTGCAGGTGATGTCACTCAGGCTGTCCTTTCTAACACACAGTAGAAAGTGGCCTTGAGGTGCCTGTTGGTCACAGGTAGAGACGCTCACTCTAGCATGCATTTTACTGAGCATTTCAAGGGCGTGAATGGATTACGTTCCCATAGCAAGTATGTTGCACCGAGAGACCAACTGAAAGGGAACTGAAAGTTATGCACCATAACTCATGTTCCCTGAAGGAAGGGAACGAGGTGCAACATAGCTGGCCCTTTTCAATGCTGAAAGCTCGGTGAAGTGCAACTTTGGAGAAAGATGGAGGGGCGCAAGCCGCTTAAGTACCCAGAGGGCGGGGCCTCTGGCGCGGCGGTGACGCCCCTTGCCGTAAAGGCGTGAGTATATTCCTTCAGGTAATCGCGCGGGGGCGCAATTCCCATAGCAAGTATGTTGCACCTCGTTCCCTTCCTTCAGGGAACATGAGTTATGGTGCATAACTTTCAGTTTTCATTGCTTCATGCAATTAGCTTTTAGAAGCAGTATTTTTTAGGAATTTTTATTTCTTGCTTTCAGGTTTTTGCTTCCACTTTTATTTTTGTACCATAAAGTACTATAAAATGCATCTTTACATAAAATGCTTATTTTAGGAACGTTAAGTCAAAATGAGCTCATTGAGTAAAATCTTCCATATTAGTCTGTGTCAGCAGGGACATGATGGTCTTTGTGTAACCGCAAGAAGCTCCAGTGGCAGTAATTAGGAGTATTACAGAGTTTAAAACTCCACATCCTGAAAATCCATTTGTATTTTTTGGATACTTAGTCAAATTGAATGTGCTTACAACTGAATTGTTCTTGAATAATTTCACAGCCTCAGTCATTCACTCTATCCTCTGTAGAGATAACCTCAATTACTTCTTCTAAAGACACAGCCACATACACATACAGCTAAATTATAACGAGTGGTGGAACTGAGAGCTAAGAGTCCAAGAGATTATAAGAACTGAGAAGATAAGGATGTGAGGGTTGGAGGAGAGAGAAGGAGGTGCCCATTTGAATTAAAGTGAGGTGGAAGGTCAGGGCTAAGGGAAAACAGGGTGAAGGTACCAAGACCTGAACTCACACACAACCTCTTCTACTGCATCTTCTTCTCTACCCATTTTGAAAGGAAATGTGCATGTGTCAATATTTAGTACTTTTTTTTTTAGTTGTCCCGTCACAGAGGGAAAATGGGGAATTGCAAATACCGCCCATCCATGAATGATGTGATTGTGATAACTTCAAAAACAGGTAAGGTATAGACTCACATTTTTGTCTGCATCTAGGCATAAGAAAGGTTATTTTACACAATTGAATTTCGATGTCCAAATCTAAAATGGCCACAATCATATATACATGTACCCCCCCCCCCCATCATTTGAAGAAACTATGCTACATACTTATTATATTGCTTATATAGTTTCCTCCAATGATTGGGGTGGCTGATGAATAATCTCTTGTGGCCAAGACCACCATTTGGCACCCCCTGGCTCCTCCGTTACTCCTGGTGGTGGATAAAATTGCTCCCTTTGCTCACCAGAACATGTCACTCTGCGCCACTTAAAATAAGATAAGTTAAAAAAAAAAAAGCATTCATTTGTTCTTTACCGTGTAACTCCTATCGAAGCATTCACACAACTAGAAGAATAATAATGCATATCTTGGGCCAAAAACATTAAGGTTTACCTGCATTCCATGTTCAATTACAGTCCAGAAAAACACTCACCTGGAAAACTGCAAACATTTACTATGAAAATTCCTCAACGACAGAGGACATTGGTGCACTGCTTGTTTTAGCTAGCTTTAATTTTATGTGACGTTAGTCCCTGTATTAAAATGTCTTCTTTCCACCTCTGACTCTCCAAGTGCTCTCACTGGATGAAAGACATGAAGTGGGCACCGACTTGACCAACAGATATGTTACCAACACAAAGAGAAAACCCTCTAGCTGAGAGGCGACAGCTCTTTCAATTGTGCCACCATCTTAATTTTTATTCTTTCATTATAACAATAAAAATATTGTAAACTATTGTTTTTATCAACTACTGGCTTATTGTTTATATGTATAAACTTAAACTAAAAACTCTCCATTTAAAGAGTTTATAAAATGGTGACATACAATAAAAGGGCTGCCTTTCTTGTTCCAGAGAAAAGTACAAATACTTGTTTGCATTCACCAAGATCCAACTAGTCACTGTTGCAATGGATCAAGATCATCATTGGGTTCTTTCAAGTACGATTATTAGTCTATAATTTCCATGAGTAATAGATTGCAGTAAATTTGAAAATCCTTATGTGTAAAGGAGATAGTGGCACTAATACACTCTTCATTTTTGTCAAAAGGGTTTTTCACCATTATTTTCTGACTGCCAAGGCACTCAGGCACCCTCTCCTCGTCAGCATCATAATCTTACAATGACATATCATACGCAGCCACAATCTTACCACACCCCCAGTACCTTCCTGGCACAACTCCCTTACTGTGTCAGAATGCATCTTTGTGCTGGAACATCATAGGCCTACATAACTAGCATAATGCTACCATCACAAGCATTATCTGTCTGCTATGTTGTTTCTATAGCCTTGACTCAATCACATTTGTGGGCTAGGCATGAGGCAAGGATGGTCCAACCTACTTCAAACTCTCATTGACCGCACCGCATCGGGGCATGCAGGCCTTACATTGTGGTCATGCAGGCACCATGCTCCCCTGTGTTTCTCTGCAGTGTGTGTCTGTGCTAAAATCACAAATATTGATGTGGTGAGAGAGTCAGAAAATCAGCTTAATAAATCCTTGTCTCAGCTAGAAATTGGACAGGCATAGGCAGTTGCAGATGCAGTTGCCTATACCTGCAGACCATAAAGAACATGGATGCAGGCTGGTGTACAGACATCATAGACCAAATAGCTACACAATTCCTTCACTTTCAATGCCGTTCTACCATATATCTGTATATTGTTCAGTCTCTTAATATCTGGTTTTATTTTTTCCTTTCAGCTGTTTTCTTTCTCAAGGGTTGCTACAGCGAGTGAACGTGCATGAAGAATTGTCCTTATACCGGTGCCCTTCCCAACACACTAGGCTAACACAGCCCAGATGTGTGGAGCTACGGGGAGCAGATGGGAGGGTTAAGGGACACTGTAGGGCAAATGAGGGTGGAGGCAGATGTTTGTGCATCACCTTCACCACTCAATTTTCAAGTGACATCAGAAATTTAACCCTCAACCTTCTGTGCACAGACTAACCCTTTCTAATGTGTACACCCCCTACAAGAACAAAATGTAATTCCTCAGGTAAAAAGGCTGATAATTGTTCAGTATATTTTTCCCAATCAGCATTTTCTTTTTGTATTTTAAATTAAAATCAACTAACAAAAACCTAGATATCACAGATATTATATTTTATAATTAAAAAAAAAATACAGTAATTACAAATGATCCTGTTCTGTGTGGTGTTGAACCAAATGTTCAGACAGACATGGGGAATTCAAAGATAAACTAAAGAAAACCATTTACCGAACAAGAAAACGAAACAAAAGGCTGATGTGGCAGCAAAACACAAATAAACCAGGAGCAGGGTGACACGGAGGAAAACAGCACAAACGCCGTGGAAGGACAATCCATGGACAGGGAAGAAAGAAACTGAGACAGAACTCATAGAGACACAGTGATGAACACCTGGGGTGACTGGGGTTGAGGACAGGTGAGACAGGAGCGGGCAACATGAGGGAAGAAGCACTGAGGAAGGCAGGACAGATGACAAGAAAACACAGATCATCTTATAAATATTTATTTGATACTAAAGTTTATAATTCTCTTCCAAAACCACACAGGAGCAGCTCCATGGTCAGGTAGTTTGTCTTTATCTTTCACATATCAGAGACTGACATGTTTCTGAGGTTGAAATGGACAGAAAGGACAGAGTGTGACTCCAGACATTCCCTCATGTTAGCACAAGTCCTCGGGGCTCACCGGTGCGTCCTGATAAATCGACCTCTCTTTATTGATGACAGTGATTGATCGCAGCCTCCGGAAGCTGTGAACAAAATTGTTATTTCTAATTTAACGTTATCATTGTGGCAAAGTTTGAACACACACACACACACGCACATAACAGCTCACACACCCTATCTCTGTCCAAAAGCATGTCCTGCAGGTGTAATACTCACACGGAATAATATTAATTTTGTATTTGATATGTGACATGTGTGTAGACTGAGTCGATGCTAGTTAAATACAGTCAACCAGTAAGGAATAACCTTTCTGACTACTTCAGTAAGAAAGAGGATCAATAATGAAGCCAAAGCCAAGTCTATTTAGATCTTTTTTGCATTGCATGAGTGACAGTATCTCCTTAAAAATCCATACCTTGTTATGTTTTGATTAATTTAGCTATTATTTATCTATCCACCTTATTCCTAGCTGCCATGCGTGGATTATGGGTGTGACTTCCGGCATGGACCAGAACCGGTGGTTGTTTACTGTACTGTATGTGTGAACAGTACAAACTAATGTAGTTTCTCAAAACATTGTGGATTTAATTTAAACATGTAGGAATAAAATAAAATAAATAAATGTCACATTTTTGTCATCTGTGTATGTTCCCATACTTGACAGACAAAATTGGTCTCTGCATTTAACCCAACCACCACCAGGTGGTGCAGTGAGCAGCCGTAGTCAGCGCCCGGGGAGCTGGGGAAAATAGATGTGCACTCATGGACACCCCAAGGTGTGCCGTGGCCGGGGTTCGAACCTGGGTCCTTCGGATCCCAAGTTCGATTCCCCTGCCACTACACCATCTTGGCCCCAACACCACCTGTCAGAGCTCAAACAGGACAATATAATCATACAGCTGCCTGCTGCAGACGAGGGATGGAGGACGAGCTGTAGAAGTGGCTGCAGATTACATCTACTAGCATATTTAGCTTCATTGACTTTGTTGGTTTTGACGGTGAAGCTATGAAAAACCTGAACAGCTCTGAGGTGTATCGGTATCTACACAATAATAAGGTTGGTGGTGTTTTGTTAAAAGAGGTGGGACACAATCTTATTTATCTTAAAGAAGACATGGAGTCCAGTCAAAGCCTTAAAGTCCTCCATCACCGAGCCTGGGTTAATTGCAGTGAAAATTGTAATGCTGAAGATGAACAAATACAATGATGCTGCTTCATACACTTGAAATCATCCCTGATCTTCTTGTCTTACTGTTTTCAATGCTTCTGAGGATCCGGCGTCTCTTCTTCTGCGGTTTATTGTAGACCAGCCACAGAGTAGGACGCAGGTTTTCCTCCGTCGGCCGTTTGTCAACAAAGTGACATGACACAGTGTTTTGGTGGTCTCTTCATGTTCATTTTTCAGCCACATTCTTCTTAATTCCTCATCTGTAGGTAGGCGATGAAAATTATACCGCTTTTCACAGGAACACTGTTTTTGTTTTGGGTCCGTGTTGAAAACACTGAATTAGTTTGTTCTGGTTGTTCGTGAACACAACAGGTACTTGAACTCCCCAAGGCTAGTTTTAGTAAACTTTACTGTTGTTACATAAATGTGAACAAAAAAAAACAGTGCTTTAACTGCTAAACAGAATGCTAACTACTTTCAAATAAACCACGGTCTGTGCGCCGCTACCATGGTTAACAAACTCTTACTGCCACTTCCTGTGTTTGACAGGAAGTTGTACTCAATCATGTATACAGTAGAGCCCCCAGGAATAAGGTGGGTCATTTCCCTAAAGTATGATTCTACCCTTGCGTCTCTTTTTTCTGAAATGTTGTTCCTTTTTAGTCAGCTTGATTTCTTTCTAGTTTCTAGACCTTGACCCCTGCACCCAGCCACCCACCCCACATCTGCCATTTTAGCTATGTTTACATGGACATAAGTAATCAGATCAAATGGCCATTCGGAACAAAAGTGCGTCATGTAAACGCCCCGTTCGGGTTATTTTTTGTGTATTCGGCGTGATCCGACCTAATTTGTGATCCGAACGAAACGGGTGGTGTACGCCGATCCGTAACCCGATCGGTGTGCATGTAAACACTTGACCTGTTACTTTTATCGGACTGTGGAAAACTGTCCTGACTGCGCATGTGCGCTGCGCACCCCTCCCCTACGCGTTTCCTTTTCCAGCTCTCTCATACTGCGAATAAAAAAAGACTAAAAGCATGCGTTGCTTCGCCTGTAGCTCAATCAGGGAGTGCAGTAACACCACCATCGCCGTCATTACAATCTGGCACGGGTCCATTTTTGGCGCATCTGTTTACTTTCGTCCCGGAAGTAACTTCTTCTTCTGTGGTTTTCACGAAAGTAACTTCCTATTCTGTGTTTTTTTTTAAGGGGAGTGTACCTCTCTGCGCATGTCAGAACTTCTGATCAGAATAAAAGCCTTCTGCATGTAAACACTCATCATGAACGGATTGTGCCCATGTAATCGGTACTATCTAATTATGCAATCAGAACACATTTCAATCCGGTGACAGAATTTTGCCCATGTAAACATAGCTTATCACACCTGCACCCCTTTCTAAGTCCTCCCTGCAAACTTTTTAAAAGTTTTCATATTTGTGGGCACAAAAAATAAATTGATTCCAAAGTTAGCAGACTCCTGTAGTTGTGAAAGGGTGTATTTTTTTTGTTGTAAAAACAATGACAGAGTGCAGCAAGCTGACAAATCAATTTAAATGACCCACAACTAACTAACGACACAAGCCAATATGTTGTGCTGCTCAAACCAATAGTATTTAGTTAAAACTGTATTACCGTTGCATTAAACATTTGAAGTGGGGATTGTGAAACTAATCAGGCTTCTGTTCTTGTTCAGACACACACTCACACAAGCATTGACTGACATGCACTGAGAAGTGGATTTATATTGCAAAGGGTAATAAATAAACCTTTCAATGTGCTTTTCTAGTCTCTGGAAACTGTATATCTCGGGCTCTTTGACCGTAGATCAAACTCTGACCCATTAGGAACACTTTCAGCCACTGCACTGTGTGTGTGTGTGTGTGTGGGTGTGTGTGTGTATGTGCACAAAAACAAAGGGAAGCAAGAGAAGTTGAGAGACAATCCGATGCAGAGACAAAGAGAGAGCTCATGAAGCTGCCCACATCTAGTGCAGTCTAAATAGCTCCTTAGGGAATCACTAAAGTGGAAAAATCGATTTCAGCAATGGATGGCTCAAAGAATTTTAAAAAAGCCCATTGTGTACTATCCTCTTTCGAACTTCAGTCGTTTAACGCTAACCGACTCCTCGCACCTATTAACAGATTCTTTTGTAATAATTGTGACACCACTGAAGCTGTAATCACTTCCTCTAAAAGTGATACACTCTGCTCGAACTAAACTAATTGACCTAAAGCTGTGAGGGATGCAAAGATCATCCTTGAGAGTCACGTCTAGGTTCATTTTTAAAAGTGCATGAGAAGCAGTTGCCTTTCAACCATTGCCTTTCAAAGCCCTGGTGTTTGTGATTTGTTCAACTATTATATCGTTTAAAAGAATTCCATGGTCCATTTGGGCTCAAATGTCAAAGAGGCTGCCTGTAGTCGGGTTAGTCTCTATCGTCTGTCACTCACACACAACATTTCTGTAAGAGCTTCAGAAAGAAAGGGCTGATAGTTGAGATATTGTGTTATGAAATTCCAGCAGAACATTTGAAAAGGTTAGCCTTTATTTTTCTAGATGCGGTGTATGCAGTAGACAGAATCCAGCTGTCTGCAGCCTTCTATAAGAAATACCAAGGCTGTAGCTTGTGCATTTTCCAGAGTATTGCATAGAAAGAAAAAAAAAAAAACATTTTAATTCAACTTCCTCATGCACAACACTTCATTTAGGATAATTTACCTCAAATATGGTAATATTGGTCTTTCTCTTTAGAATGACATCCATTAATTATCCATTAAGATGACTGATTATGACTAAAATCATGTTACAATTAGCGTACATTTGTTTTTGTTGCTATGTGGTTTGCAGGTGAAGGATAAATCCAACAAGGTTAAATCAGGTCATCTGGACAGATTAATATTTTGTCTTTTATTCAGAAGACCAGTCTGGGTTCTTGTGTTTGTTACAAATTTCAGATTGAAGAAGTCTTTGGGATAAAACACAAAAAAATCCACGAATAAAAATCTGTCCAGGGGTCCTTGATTTAATCTTCTACCTGGATTATTGAGGAACATCAGGACAGTGAGAAGGATACATCTTCTGTATTTTTTTCTTGTAAGGTTTGAGGCTGTCAATCCAAATGACAGCTATTGAAATATTTTGATGTGAAAATCAGTTTCTGTCCTGTATCTTTAGATTCTTGTTTCCTGCCTTGTTTGTCCTTCATGTGCCAGCTCCTGCTGCACCTGCTCCCAACACCAAATCCTTTGTGCTAGTTCACTCACTGTGGTGACCGCTGCAAAAAAAGCCCCCCCACCACCAACACCACCACAAAAAAAAAAAAAAAACATTTAGTCTTTGCAAGACTTTATTGACCATTGAATCAAATTTGGATCCCTGCTCTAGCTTAACATGTCTGAAATTAGACTTCCAAGATGTTTAATTAGTTTGGTATTACCCCTGCTTCTACTTTTTGAAGTCCAAAAAGATGACCAATAAACATTAAATAACTGAAAGTTATGCACCATAACTCATGTTCCCTGAAGGAAGAGAACGAGGTGCAACACATTGACTATGGGAATTGCGCCGCCGCGCGGTTCACGTGAAGTAATACAATCACACCTTTTCTAAAGGCAGGTGGGTGTCAGCGTCAGCAATGAGGCCCCGCCCTCTTTGCATAAAATGGGCTGCCGTCCCACCTACATCCTCCATGTGCATTTCACCGAGCTTGGGCATTGAAAGGGAAAACGTGTTGCACCTCGTTCCCTTCCTTCAGGGAACAAGAGTTGTGGTGCATAACTTTGAGTTCCCTTATCAGTCAGTACACTCGGTGCAACACATTGACTTTGGGAACGTAATTCAATCACGCCTTGGAAATGCTCTGGAAATGCATGCTTGTGAGAACTTATGCCTTAGACTACAGGCGCTAGCTGTTCTTTACTCTGTGGTAGAGAGAACCGCCTGAGTTACGTCATATGCTGTGACATCCAAACTGTAGGGTTTTACAAACGTGTTTGTTGATGCCCAGTTAGCAGTTGCACATATATCTGCTACTGGTACACCTCTGAATAAGGCCCAGGAAGCGGCTAGGCCTCTGGTTGAGTGAGCATGTACCCCAGAGGGCACCTGCTGACCTTTGCTGATGTATGCCCTCTTATTGGCCTCAGTCACCCAGTGTGAGAGGCGTTGTTTTGACAGGGCTCTGCCAGCAGCAGGAGTAGCAATACACACAAACAATTGGTTTGTTTTGCACCAGCTGACAATTCTCTCCATGTAGACGCTCAGGGCCCTAACAGGGTAGAGCGCGTTCAGCCACCTCTGTTCTGCAGTTAGAACAGGGGGAGGAGGAAAAGTTGACAGCTCAAAGTCCAGACTTCTGGGATTTAAAGTTGGTACTTTTGGCACATATGTGGGATTTGGACGCAGGGTGACCTTTGACCTGTATGGGGGCAAACCTGGTACACATTGGATGCACAGGTAATGTGTGGAAATCACCTACATGTTTTGCTGAGCACAAAGCTAAGAGCAATGCAGTTTTGTAAGATAGCAAATCCATCTTAATGTTACTAAGAGGCTCAAATGGAGGCTCACACAAAGCATCCAGGACTAACTGTAGGTCCCACTCGGGGGCCAAAGTCCTGCTCGGAGGTTTCTTCCTTAGTACGCCCTTCATGAAACGTATCATGAGAGGGTGGGCACCAGGTGATTTGCCTCCCCAGCCCTCGTGGTATGCCGAGATGGCAGACAAAAAAACCTTAATGGTGGAGAAAGTGCGGCCCTTCTCCAGCAGGTCCTGTAGAAAGGTGCAGAGTTGGACCAAGTCACATGAATATGAAATAATATTCCTCTATAGACACCAGGTCTCAAAAACACGTCACTTGCGAGCGTAGAAAGTCTGAGTAGACTGTGCTCTTGCTCCCTGTATTGTGTTTACCACATTACTAGGTAGTCCTGAGGCAATTAGCCGGTCCCTTTCAGCGGCCAGGCCCAGAGTTGCCACAGTTCTAGGTGTTAATGTAGGATCTACCCGTGGACCTGGGTCAGCAGGTCCCTGTGGGGGGACAGCTGCCATGGTGCCCCCTCCAGCAGTGAAATCATCTCTGGGAACCATGCTTTCTGCGGCCATCTGGGGGCTATCAGTATTAGCGAGAGAGCACCCTGGCATACATGTTCCAGTGTTGCCTGAATCAAGGGAACTGGTGGAAATGCATAATACAGCCTTCCCGCTGGCCAGCTGTATGTCAGGGCTTCTGTCCCCAGCGGTGCATCTGTCTCCTTTATCGAGTGATACAGAGGACAGTGTGTGTTGTAGCTGCAAGTGAACATATCTGCGTCGGCCTTCCCGTATCGTGGCCAGACCTGGTCCATTATACATGGGTTCAACCACCACTCTGAGGGGAGGAGGGACCCTCTTGAGAGGGCATCTGCCCTGTGATTTAGCTCGCCTGGGATACGGGTCGCTCTCAGCGACAAGATCCGGGAGCTGCACCACGTGAGCAACTTCTATGTCAACCTGAGGAGGGGCTTGGACCTTGTCCCGCCTTCTCTGTTGATGTAGGACACTGTCGTCCTGTTGTCTGATTTCATCAGTACATGTTGTTGTGCAACCAGCCCCTTCCTGTAAAAGTGTTTCAGAGACAAAAACATTACTCTGTGTTCCAGGAAATTTATGTGGAGTTAGGCCTCCTGCTGTTTCCAGACCCCTTGGGCATACTGGTTTCTGCAGAGACCTCCCCGTCCAGTTTTTGACATGTCCATGGTGACTAGGACTCGTGACAACACTCTCCCTAGCGTGACGCCTTTGTTGAACACTGTGGGAGCCTTCCATGGCTCCAGAGCCTTCATGCACTCTGGGTAAATCTGTATCCCCCTTGTTCGTCGGGGGGGCAGGTTGCATTTCTTTGTTGATCCATATCTGTAGAGGACGCATTCTTAATAAGGTCCTAGGCACGTAGACAATAGCTGCTGCCAACAGGCCCAAGAGACACTGGCACAGCTTGAGCCTTCTCATGAGGGTACGGGTGACCATGCGTGAATGCTGGCCCCCTCCCTTTATCCGGCACGTTTTGCATCAAAAAGGTGCTGTGTTTTTTTTTTTTGAGTCAACACATGGGACGTTATGTGCTTTTGATAATTTATTGCTGTGCTTTAAAGAACATGTCTTTATTACATCAACATTTGAGTGATTTTGTGTACACACAGAATCCACACCAGATAAACGTGGCTTTTTACACACAAAGTCTGGCTTTAAACGGTGGGTCTCCCCTGTTTCCACATAGGTGGGAGTACTTAAAAAATGGCGAAGCGACCCTGCATCAGAACGGCTTCTGTTTTTGGTCCCTGTTCGTTGAGGAAGACCTCGGTGGGCCTACCTGGCGTGGAACAAATCTGTGCCTTCCCCAGACCTGGCCAGCCTAGGACAGCACTGCGGTGGGCTTTGGCCGTTGTTCTCCATCGAGCGCCGCCGTTTCTGTGAGGGGGGTGACGTGTGGCCGAGTGGTGGCGAGGCTGAGCTCCTCTGTGTCCACTAGCGTCTCTGGGTTGCACGAAAAGCTTTCTGGGCATCCCCTCACGCAAGGCCTCGGCCTGTTTCCTTCTCTGTTCCAGCTTGCTCTGAATTCTTTCGAGTGCACCACCGAAAAGCCCAGTGGGTTCGATGGGATGTTCCGTTGGGCCTCTGGCAGGTCCGTCAGTGTTAGCCACAAATGGCGCTGAGCGATCTCGGCCATACTTCTCCCCTGAGCGATGGCGGCTGTCCGCATAAGGCGAAGGGCAAATTCTGTTGCCTTACGGGCCTCCTCGAGAATGCCGGCCACCTTCTTTTTGTTGGAGGTCTGTTGGAGCTCCTGGAGTTTTTTCGACAAGTATGCTTGCATCATGGCTGAAGCGTTCATGTTGTGGACTACAAGGCCTTGAGCTTGGTAACACTTTTCAAGCTGAGAGGCCGACACGTGGCAGGCCTTGCTAGGCAGAGTTGGTTTTGAGCACAAAGTTCTTGTGGCTAAATGTGCCGCCAACGTGTCCTCCATCTGGGGAATGTTGGCCATGCCAGCTGCCTCCATTCCGGCAACGTCCAGGAACTGGGAGAGAGGCAAAGTCAATGGAGCCCTGGATTCAGCCCAGGTGCGAGTCAGCTCCATCTGGAAGTCGGGAAAAATAGGCATCCTGTACCTAGTGGTTGACTGCTGCTTGGCGAAGAAGAATTTCCCTGCCAACCTCGTTACCTGTTGTCGAGGTCAGGGTTCTGGCCAAGTTATCCGCAACGTGTCCGCTGCTCTGCGACACAGCTCGAACAGAGCGGGGACAGACACATCAGTCTCTGGTTGACCTGCCATAGGAATCTGGGAGAAGTCCTCGTATTCTCCGTCGTCCTCGTTGTCGGCTTAGTCGTCAGTTATTTCGCCCGAGGCTTTTAGCGAGAGCTCATCTGCCCGTAAAAAGTCCCTCGTGTCGAACTCGATGGTGGAGTACCCCAGGGGAGCCACCATGTCCATGTTTCCTCCCTAGTCGGCTTGACCGCTGTCTTCCAAGTCGACAGCCTCAAGCTCTGCCGTAGGAGTGAGCACTTAGTCGAGGAGCGGTTCCCACGCCGTGGTAGAGCCGTCCATGGCTTTGACCACAAAGTCAATGCGTCTCTGCCTCATGTAGCTGGTTGCAGTGAGGACAGGATTCGGGGGAGTCCAAAGCAGTTTTCGCGTGTAGCATCCCTAAGCAGATGGGACAGGCCTCGTGGGTGTCCGTCGCTGACCGCTCGGGCAGGCTCGGGAACCGGGGCTCGCTGGCCTGTTGTTCTTGTTGGAATTCTTTGACTTCCTCTTGTTCTTCTCCGGAGCCATGGCTGAGAAGAGACTTCGAGTTGTAGCCAGTTAGCCGTCCGCTAACCGTTGCGAAGTCATTCTCACGTCGAGCTAATCTCTGTAGCTAGCTGCAGCCGTTAGCTATGCAGGTAGCGTGGCGCAGCTTAGCTTCGTCTCGTAGTTGAGCTGCGAAAAGAGCAGAAGAAAAACCTCGAAATTTAAGTAGACGACACTGGGTTAGGCTCCGTTAACCCAAGTGCTCACAGGAAATTTCTCTGTAACGCTCAGGGCAGGGAGCGAGCTCACCTCCAGTCGAGTGATCCAGTCACAGAGAGTCCTGCAAAGTTCAGGTGTGAAGCGAGGTGAAGGCCAAAAGAGGATGTAGGTGGGGCGTCAGCCCCTTTTATGCAAAGAGGGTGGGATAGATAGATAGATAGATAGATAGATAGATAGATAGATAGATAGATAGATAGATAGATAGATAGATAGATAGATAGATAGATAGATAGATAGATAGATAGATAGATAGATAGATAGATAGATAGATAGATAGATAGATAGATAGATAGATTTATTTGTCCCCGTAGGGAAATTAATTTGCAACATTTGTCAGCAGGCATTGACATAAAGGACATACTTATACATACATACATGACATCATCATCCATCATTACAGCAAAGATGTTTCAGCTCAGTAATTCATGATACCTTAGTATTATTTAATGATTTAAATGAGGGTGGGCCCTCATTGCTGACGCTGATGCCCACCTGTCTTTAGAAAAGGCGTGATTGTATTACTTCAGGTGAACCGCGCGGTAGCGCAATTCTTATAGTCAATGTGTTGCACAGAGTGTACTGACTGATAAGGGAACTCTTTTTCTTTTTGATCATCCCTTCTTCAGGGGACACCACAGCAACCATGCATTAAATGTTTGTCAGCCTCAGGATTACAAGACTGCAACACTGAGCACTGCACTAAATGGATTGTTCTTTATTTCATTGTGATTAAAACACAATGTTATTATGAGAAGTTAAAGTCCATGACCCACCATGTTTTCAAATTGCATTGCCATTAATATTTATTAGTTTATTTAAAAATAATACAGGAGCGTTTATTTATATTGTAGAGAAATAATGCAAAATGTGTTATTTCATGATTTATAGCAGATTTTAGCAGAAGCTCCGGGAAGATCTGCCCCTCTCCAAATATGGGCATTCACATCACTAAAGATTCCGCCTTGGAGTTACAGGCGGAGTTTTAATAAGCCTTCATCAACTTCCATGACCGCTGCTCTAAGAGAGGAAAAAAAAAGAGAAGCGGTCGCTCACTGATGTCTGTCATATTCTGAGCAGCATCCACGTAGACATACTAGTTTAATTCGCTTGATCGCGACAAATTCATTCATTTCCGCATCGCCTTTTTATTCTCTCCCCTGACCAGACAGGTCGGGAGTAGAAAGGCAGCCGCAGCGCGGAGCTCTGTCGGTCTGGATGTACCATCGCGCGCGGGCTTCCCCGTGCTCTCTGTGCTTCCCCGTGCTCCAGCAACAAGGCTGGACAGAACCGAGCCCCAGCACGAACTTCAAAGCTGACCCGCAGCGGAACGGGGAGCCAGGGAGAAGCCGCGCGGCTCGCTCCTCTCTGGGCAGAGGAGAGGAGAGCAGCCAGCAACAGTCGCAGCGGTGTTATATCTTATTAAAAAGGTCTATAAAATAAATAATAAATAAAAGCAGACCACTGGTCCAGTTGTACACAAAAATGCACCAGGAAATATGCAGTTTTACTCTCACTCTCATAAACCTCCATGGAAACTCACTCCTACCTTCTGCCTTGCTTTCTGGGTGGAGATCAATGTAACGAAAGGCATGACCCTTCGGGACTTTTCGGCCAGGTTTCCGGATTCATTCGGGAGTGGGTTGTTTTTTTTTTTTTTTTTTAACCCTCGCCTGGCCCAAATGCAAAAATGAAAATAAAATTCATAAAATACTACAGTAATTCTCCAATATGGTGAATTGTTACTGTCACGGTGGGTGTTGTCCTTTAAAGTTTATATGATCGTTGCTACAACCTAAGTCATCCACCCATCTCCTTTACGAGCTTCTCTTTTTCGGGTCGTGGTGACCTCAGTAAGCGGTGTTCAGTCACTACCCTGTATGTTTTAATGGTTTCCTAGCCTCCTGATGTATTTGTTAAATTATTTATTTAGTGTATCATTAAATACTGTGTAAAGTGAAATTAAATGTGTGTTTTTAGTTTGTCACATGGCATAAATATGTGTTATTAATCACCCATTTAAATCTGACTGATTAAAAACATTGTTTACCTTATAAAATTAAGTCTCAAAAATCATGAAAAAACATGATTTTGCCTTGCCCTGGAACGCTGGGGGCGTGTCAGTGCGTGGGCGTGGTTTCAGCGCAGCTGCGCTCGTGTCCTGCCCCTGCCCTGAGCTGACTGTGTGGAGAGGCAGGCAGCAGAGATCCAGTAAACCTGCTCTGTTTTTATCCGAGTTCTGTCTGTAACAGCAGCTACTTTTTCCAAGAGTTACGCTGTTTTTGTAAATAGTTTTCTTGTGTGTTTTTAATCTGGAATGAATAAAAAAAAAAAAAGAGTTGTACCATGCGGGATTTGAACCCGTGGGGTTTGGGACGGAAGGCAAGCACTTTATCCATTGACCTATCCAGGCATTACAGATACTTGGTATAAAACCATGCTGTATAAAAACATGTTATGATTTGTACGGGTGCCCTGACCATTGCGACATCCAGGGAAGATGCACGAACGAGGCATAATTGATTAGCTAGCTAACAATGAACAAAATATCTATGCTATTGCTATCTGATGCTATCTGCGATTCGCGAGTGAACGGCTCCACCGAGGCGAATTTATACGGCTGGAGCTGCAGGGGGTGGGGCTATACTAATGAGGACCGCGTGACGAAACGCGGTCACATTTAAAACACGCCTAAAAAATCCTGAAACAGAAATATGTTTATACACAGTTTGCTCTATAACTCCAAAATTAATTGAGCTACAATTTTGAGACTTTTTACTCATTTACAAGATTACAATTATGACATTTATAATGTTTATTGAAGAAAATGTTGAAATTCACTTTACACGGTCTTTAAGTTATGCATAGGCCTGGTAAACACTATTCAATTCAAACAAGGTGTGTTTAAAAAAACATTTTAAACAAGCAGGACAGTGGCTCTTGAGGACAAGGATTTGCCAACGCTGGCCTAAATAAAGCCTTTTGATGGTTAGTGTGATTTGTATATTTATCCTTTGACACCTGCATGCTTGAGATTTTATTAATGTGATGAAAACCATCCAAATAAAACATTGACACACTGACACATACACCTTTATAAACCGTTGTATATTTCATGGAGCACTGACATGAACACATCACACATCAGCTATCCACATCTGGAGTCTGTTTCTGCTCATGCAGAAAGTCTACCTCAGACAATTATGAAGGTACTTCTGCTTGGTCAAGCAATTTGAATTTTAATCTCATAGGTGTTATCTGAAAATCCACTTTCTGAAGTATGGAACAAGTCAGCCAGCACAAAGTGTTTTAACTCTTCTGCAGAGTGAACAGGTTGAATATCCAGAAGGGATAATACAGTAGTGACAACTCAAGGCAAGGACAAATAAGTAAGTTTACAATAGATTGTCCATAAGAAAATAAATAAATTAATGATTAATCAAATTACATAAAGCATGAGAATTTCATCAGTCAGATCAGTGTCTCTGCCTGTTTACCGTTCAAAACACTTTCCCACAGGTCTCATCATTGGAGTGCCTCAGAGATTCTCTGATGCTGCTGCTTAAGATGAAAGAACAATTAGTGCCAGAGAGAATCACTTTGCATTCTCCACGAGGGCCCTTATCTCACATCAGCTTAGTGCCTACAGATGAGCAGGGGCATGTTCATGCTGTAAACATTGTTCGGGAAAACAAAAAGAGCACAGCAGCCAGCAAAACACAGAGAGATCAACAATTTGGAAAAATCTTCCCCATCTGTGCCTGTTTAATACCCTGCATAATATCTGATATATATATATCTATATCTATATATCTATATCTATATCTATATCTATATCTATATCTATATGTATATATATATATATATATATATATATATATATATATATATATATATATATATACAGGTAACCCCCGACCTACGACCCCATCGACCTGCGAACCACGGGACTTACGAACATATCATATTTAATAAAAATATGAATTAAAAAAAAAAAAAAAAAAAATTTTTTTTTTTTTTTTTTTTTTTTGTGTTTAAATGTTCTTAATTTCATGTGTACATCACTTTGTTGCAGCTCTGGTTGTTTTAAAGGCTTTATAAATAATAATTATGATAAAAAAGATCATTTCTGATCATTTTTGAGCAATTTTTGAGCAATTTTGGGAAACAGGAAGTAGGTCTTCAGTTTACACGGTCACAAATTAATGTAGAACACCGGACGCTATTTAAGGTTCAGTCACTGGGGTCTCCGGTCACAAATTAATGTAGAACACCGGCGGACGCCATCTTAGGTTAGCTGCCGAGAGCTGGACGAAGACTGGTGACCAGGATGGCTTCATATGGATTAATTACTAGCTGGAAACGTCTCTGTGAACTTTGTGGATGTCTCAGGCAGCGGATTTATCGCCGATCGTGCCAGGCCGCCGTGCGAACACCTCCGGCCGGCCTGGCTACACCTCCGGCCTGGCTAGCTCCAGAGCTAACACTGGAGCTAACACGGGAGCCGGCCTTTTGAACACTGGTGACCAGGATCGCATCATGTGGATTAATTACTAGCTGGAATAGCTCTGTGGACGTCTCAGGCTGGAGCAGCGGCTGGAGCAGCAGAAGCTGCAGATTGATCGCGCCGCCGCTCCAACACTAGCTCATGGCTTGGCTAGCAGAAGCTAGCCAGCTAGCTAACACAGGCCTGGAGCAGCTGCGGTGGCGCGCTGCTCGGCCCGACAACAATCAACGCATGGCAACCTAAGATGTCGGCTTTGACCATCTCAAAGTAAGAAAATATATTTTTATTTATTCTGTAAATGTGAATAGCAATGTTTAACATTACAGTACACTACTTTACATGCTTAAATGTGTGCGCGCGCTCCGTTAGCATGATAAATAAAGGTTGAATGAATGAATGAATGAATAATTTTTTTTTTTAAATATAATTTTCACCCCCTACCTACGAACGGATCGAGCTGCGAACCGTTCTCAGGTCCCGATCTCGTTCGTAACACGGGGGTTCCCTGTATATATATATATATATATATATATATATATATATATATATATATATATTATATGAAAGTGCTTTTCTTGCAGGTCCTGTAACGGGAGCTGCCTCTGAGAAAGTGCACTCCAGCAGCAGAGATTTTAAAGAAGTTCTTCATAGTATAAATCTTGTTTCATTGGGTAGTTTTTATTCTCATAGCATAAAATGACAGTGTGGGACTTTGGTCGGACATTTTAGTTGTCATGTCTTATTTATTTATGTTTCTTGTCTCAGTCTTAGCTATGTAAATAAAGTTTTCTGTGCTCTGCAGTTTAAGTCACTGCTGAACTTATGTGTACTGGAGGAAGTCATGTGTTCACTCTTGTGTACAAGATTCAGCCTATGCAAAGCTCCAGATTGTCCTAACAAGATCCCACTGCTCCTTGGAGTTGAATTTATAGTTCTGGTGCAGAAGTTAGAGAAGGTGGGCCTGCAATTGGAAAATCACCTGTCCAACTCCCCTGACCATCAAAAGCAAAATGAGGGTGGGAAAGGACACACACCCATACCTGCCTCCACCCTCATTTGCTTCACTCTGGGCCCTTGAGCAAGGCCTTAAACCCCCAACATTTGATTCCCCTGGTGCCCTAGATGGCAGCTCTCTGCTCCACAAAGAGGACTGTTGTAGCTCGGTGGTCTGTGGTTGCGTCAGGAAGGACATCTGACGTAAAAATCACTGCCAAATCTTTGTGTGACAGTTTGCTGTGGCGACCCCAGAAGGGAGCAGCAAAAAGAAAACATATAAATTAATAAAAAATATTAAAAAATCTTACAACAAGGTCATAGTTCCTCTGTAACTTCCTTTACCACATGAGAGCACACAAGATAGGGGACAGGATTGTTTCACCAAGTGACTCTGTCAGTAGTACAGCCTGCTCTGTTTAATCCTATTTTACATTTGTTTTTTTTGTTTTTAAACATTACTAATGTCTTGGATAAAGATGGAGGCAGATGCATCCTCTTCTGTCATACTGACTCTAGATTCTTCTTCGCTACATCCACCAACATCACCTGTAGTTTTCTTCTTTCATTCCTTGGAGCCAAGATGGTCTAGTGGCAGGGCTTTTGACTACGGATCCGAAGGTCGCGGGTTCGCGCCCCGGCCACTACCCGGCTTGGGGGGTCTATGAGTGCACACCTATTTCTCCAGCTCCCCGGGCGCTTTCGGGCTGCTCACTGCACCACCTGGTAGGTGGTTGGGTTAAATGCAGAGACGAATTTCGTCTGTGTATGGGAACATACGCAGATGACAGGAATAGACATTATTATTATTATTATTATTATATTTTTCATCCTCCCTGGCAGCTCCTTAATCTACCGGTACTTCTTTCCCCCCCACACATATCAACTTTTCATGTCCAAACCATCTCTGCTTTGTCTCTCAAACTGTGTCCATAGATGGCTGAACCTGAGCTGTTTCACATCATCATCCTCATGTCTTATTGTCCGTTTTGCTTTTTTCCAATGAAAATCTAAACTTTTCATCAGTGCTTCCATCTCCAAAGCTAACATCAAAGCAGGTCTCATCTTGCAAACGTTCACCATCAGTCCTGCAGCTATCCTTCTGTCACATATCACCTGGGACTATCCATTGCAGCCAGCCTTCACACCCTACTTCAACTCATGTATGCACTGCTTTCTCCTTTGGATGGCTGAGTCCAAGCATTTAAACTAATCCAGCATCAGTATAATAATAATAATAATAATAATAATAATAATAATAACCCTTTTTGGAGTCCTTGGAGGGGGTATTGGAGAGTGCGCCTCCTGGGGACTCCCTTGTTCTACTGGGGGACTTCAACGCTCACGTGGGCAATGACAGTGAGACCTGGAGGGGTGTGGTTGGGAGGAACGGCCCCCCTGATCTGAACCAGAGTGGTGTTCTGTTATTGGACTTCTGTGCTCGTCATGGATTGTCCATAACGAACACCATGTTTAAGCATAAGGGTGTCCATATGTGCTCTTGGCACCAGGACACCCTAGGTCGCAGTTCGATGATCGACTTTGTTGTCGTCTCATCTGATCTGCGGCCGCATGTCTTGGACACTCGGGTGAGGAGAGGGGCGGAGCTGTCTACTGACCACTACCTGGTGGTGAGTTGGCTCCGATGGTGGGGGAGGATGCCGGTCAGACCTGGCAGACCCAAACGTATCGTGAGGGTCTGCTGGGAACGTCTGGCAGAGTCTCCCGTAAGACGGAGCTTTAACTCCCACCTCCGGGAGAGCTTTGAACACGTTCCGAGGGAGGCGGGGGACATGGAGTCCGAGTGGGCCGTGTTCCGCGCCTCTATTGTCGAGGCAGCTTATCGGAGCTGTGGCCGCAAGGTTGTTGGTGCCTGTCGAGGTGGCAACCCTCGAACCCGGTGGTGGACACCGGCAGTGAGGGATGCTGTCAGGCTGAAGAAGGAGTCCTATTGGGCCTTTTTGGCTTGTGGGACCCCGGAAGCAGCTGATAGGTACCGGCAGTCCAAGCGGCATGCGGCTCGGGTGGTTGCTGAGGCAAAAACTCGGGCGTGGGAGGAGTTCGGAGAGGCCATGGAGAATGACTTCCGTACGGCTTCGAGGCGATTCTGGTCCACCATCCGGCGTCTCAGGGGGGGAAAGAGGTACGAGACCAACACCATTTATGGTGGAGGTGGCGTGCTGCTGACCTCAACTCGGGATGTTGTGAGTCGGTGGGCGGAATACTTCGAAGACCTCCTCAATCCTACTGGCACGTCTTCCACTGAGGAAGCAGAGCCTGGGGACTTTGGGTCGGGTTCTCTGATCTCTGGTGCTGAGGTCGCCGAGGTGGTTAAAAAGCTCCGCGGTGGCAAGGCTCCGGGGGTGGATGAGATTCGCCCGGAGTTCCTTAGGGCTCTGGATGTTGTAGGGTTGTGTTGGCTTACGCGACTCTGCAATATCGCGTGGACATCGGGGGCAGTTCCCTTGGATTGGCAGACTGGGGTGGTGGTTCCCCTATTTAAAAAGGGGGACCGTAGGGTGTGTTCCAACTATAGGGGGATCACACTCTTAAGCCTCCCTGGTAAGGTCTATTCAGGGGTTCTGGAGAGGAGGGTCCGTCGGATAGTCGAACCTCGGATTCAGGAGGAGCAGTGTGGTTTTCGTCCTGGTCGTGGAACACTGGACCAGCTCTACACCCTCAGCAGGGTCCTGGAGGGTGCGTGGGAGTTTGCCCAACCAGTTTACATGTGTTTTGTGGACTTGGAGAAGGCATTCGACCGCGTCCCTCGGGGGGTTCTGTGGGGGGTACTCCGGGAGTATGGGGTACCAGGCCCTTTGATAAGGGCTGTTAGGTCCCTGTACGACCGGTGTCAGAGCTTGGTCCGCATTGCCGGCAGTAAGTCAGGCTCGTTTCCGGTGAGAGTTGGACTCCGCCAAGGTTGCCCTTTGTCACCGATTCTGTTCATAACTTTTATGGACAGAATTTCTAGGCGCAGCCAAGGTGTTGAGAGGATCCGTTTTGGTGGCCTTAGAATCGCTTCTCTGTTTTTTGCAGATGATGTGGTCCTATTGGCTTCATCAGCTCGTGATCTACAGCTTTCGCTGGAGCGGTTTGCAGCTGAATGCGATGCGGCCGGGATGAGGATCAGTTCCTCCAAATCCGAGGCCATGGTCTTGAGCCGGAAAAGGGTAGCATGCCCTCTCCGGGTCGGGGAGGAGGTCCTGCCCCAAGTGGAGGAGTTTAAGTATCTCGGGATCTTGTTCACGAATGAGGGAAAACTGGAGCGTGAGATCGATAGGCGGATAGGTGCAGCGTCCGCAGTGAAGCGGGCGCTGTACCGGTCTGTCGTGGTGAAGAGAGAGCTGAGTCAAAAGGCAAAGCTCTCAATTTACCGATCGATCTACGTTCCCACCCTCATCTATGGTCATGAGCTTTGGGTTATGACCGAAAGAACAAGATCTCGGATACAAGCGGCTGAAATGAGTTTTCTCCGCAGGGTGGCTGGACTCTCCCTTAGAGATAGGGTGAGAAGCTCAGTCATCCGGGAGGGACTCGGAGTAGAGCCGCTGCTTCTCCACATCGAGAGGAGCCAGTTGAGGTGGCTCGGGCATCTGGTTAGGATGCCTCCTGGACGCCTCCCTGGTGAGGTGTTCCGGGCACGTCCCACCGGGAGGAGACCCAGAGGAAGACCCAGGACGCGCTGGAGGGACTATGTTTCTCGGCTGGCCTGGGAACGCCTTGGGATTCCCCCGGAGGAGCTGCTCCAAGTGGCTGGGGAGAGGGAAGTCTGGGCCTCCCTACTTAGGCTGCTACCCCCGCGACCCGACCCCGGATAAGCGGAAGAAGATGGATGGATGGATGGATAATAATATAATAATAATAATAATAATAATAATGAATTCAATTTATACCGCACTTTTCATTAATAAAAATCTCAAAGTGCTACAACAAATAAAACAAGTGATAAAATCAAGTAAAATCAATAATAATATCAACTAAGATTAAAGACAGAATCATGTGGAGGCAGAATAGGCCTGCTTAAAAAATAAATAAATAAATAAATAAATAAAACAAGTGATAAAATCAAGTAAAATCAATAATAATATCAACCAAGATCAAAGATAAAATCATGTGGAGGCAGAATAGGCTTGCTTAAAAAGAAAAGTCTTTAAGCCTTGTTTAAAGTCAACCAGTGACTGTGGAGCTCTCAGGTAGTCAGGGAGGGAGTTCCATAGGCGGGGGGCAGCCACACAGAATGCCCGGTCTCCCATGGTCCTTATATCTTTACTAGTACTGTACTTCACTAGTATCTTTACTTATTGCTGCTTCACTCTTCCACCTGTTTCCCTCTCACATGAATTCCGTCCTGCATCTACTGATTTTCATGCCTCTTCTCTTCAGAGCATGCCTCCACTTCTTTAGGCTTTCTTTCACCTCCTACTAACCTTTTCTAGATCATGATGTCATCTACAAACATTATAGTCTATGGAGATTTATGACTAATCTCGTCTGTCAACCTGTTCATTTTTATGGGGCTCTGAGCTGATCCCTGATCAATTTCCTCAATATGATATCTGCCTTCCACCACCTCCTCATAACAATGAGTTATTATTAGGACTAAAATTCAGGAATAAGCATATGGTTAGACATTAGACAGCCTAGGCATGAAAAATAGCTGCATACATAATTAAAATGTAGTCAAAATGCACTTAAGATGCTTTAATTTCTGAAGTCTTTATACAATCAAGTTCGGCCAAAGATGCAGTGATTTTTTACAAAGGATGAACTCCACAATTTCAGTAAATAATAAAGTACCTACTGGCCTGTGAGAGCACTATTGATGCCGACCACCCTCAGAGCAATAATGTGGCAGGATGTTAGAGCACCAGGATAAACTAAATTAACAGGAACAGGAATCCTAAATCACTTCTGCCAGTAAAAATCCCTTGAGGTATGTTTTCTTGGTTGACAAGCAAAGAGATTATCCTTCTATATTATATGGGAGGTTATAAAAGTTCAATGCTTTTTTTTTTTGTCTTGGTCGTTGAAATATTATGTAGCAAGCACATCTCTGGTTTTGTATGTATATTTTTTGTATTGATTTATAAAGGAGCCCTTAAGTTTTTTATCTTTTGATGTAAGCATCTTTTCGTGGGGCCATCTGATGCTGTGTCCACATTGTCATGAGCTGAGAGAATCTGCACTGCTGACAATGACGACTTCAGCTGTCTGATGCTGTGTCCACATTGTCATGAGCTGAGAGAATCTGCACTGCTGACAATGACGACTTCAGCTGTCTTGAATTTCGTTTGATGTGTTTGATGGCTGATAGCTGTAGTGGCACATTTCTCCTGCTGATTCAGTCGTGGCCGTATACCAAAACAAAAGCAGCTCGGTTTTCCATTTATTGTGGAAAAGGTCACACGCAGTGATCGGTTCATTCTCATACAGAGCGCTAAAAAAATAGCTTTTTCAGAGTTCAGATGAGGTTTATATGTTGAATAGAAAAAGTTGTAGAATATATTATGCAATACTAAAATAAGAGACTTTTTTTTAACCTGACACATGCCTTCTATATATCTTTAGCACCTAAATATATTATTAATGTCTAGAATAATTTAAAAATTGGCAACATGTAATTTCACAAAACACCAGCCAGTCACATGCACCTGTATCTATAAACACCAATGCTTATAGTCACAATTATAGATACTTTCTATTTTATTATTAAAAATGACTGAATGTCCTCTTCATTCTAAAATATTTACAACTCAGGTATGCAAAGGTTATGAACCGGTTGAATTTTACATGACCATTAGTAATAACATTAGAGTAGCATATGGACATAATTAATCCAAACCAAGATAGACATAATAACTAACATTACATTAAAGCTGCATTCACCATTATGTATGTAACTGCAGAAATGGCTAACAGTGCTAATGTCCTTCTTTACATCCATTTATTTTTCATGCAGGTTGCTGGTGTCTTTCTCCAGTGATCAGAGTTCTCAAAGAAAACTCAGGCTTGCACAGAGGGAAAATCCAAATTTCCCAAAGAAAATCCACAGACAAGTTTTGAATCTGCAATCTTCTTAGTGTGATGTAACACTTTTAAAAATAGCATTGCTATGCCACCATAAACAATATAAGCATTACAAATCCAGCTATGCATTAAAAAGATGATAAAAATGTAACATGTGTCAATTTCTCGCACCATTTTATAGAGAAAGGTAATCCATCTAAGTTTTAGGGAAACTAAGTGGTCCCATAACACAAATGATCAATTCACATTCAGGTCCCCCAAAATAAGAGGGTAAGTGAGGCTCCTTCACAGTTCTCTCATCCACATTTTTCTAAAGACTGGTTCTTTCCCTTATAAACATTAAATGAGCCTATTTGTATACTAATAGTTTTTACTGTAAAATGTAGACATCATACTTTCTTCATTTCATAGCGTTTCACTTTTAATGTTATTTTGCTAACTTTTGAAAATTTTAATCGGTTTAGCAAACCAGTGTTTATGTAAAAACGCCATAATTTTGTCCTCAATGACTTCACTTTGTATTGTTACCAACAGTGCCATAGGTTGCATTCAGTAGCATTAATAGCATGCTGTACTTTGATTAGAGTGACTCCAGTTGATGTCTAACTTCCTTGGACGATGTCTGGAAAACATTACACTTCAGTAAAGATGTGAGAAAAGCCTAATTTGATGAATTAAAAATATATATATTTTTTTTTTTTTGTCAGAAAAGCCTACTTGGCCAGGTCTTTTCTTTACTGTGACATTGACTGAGCAGAGGAGCAATAAACAATCTACCCTGATGAATGCTCAATAATCCAGGTAGAAAAATCTAAAAAAGCTATGTCTGGACCTCTGGACATTGTCCAGAGGACCAGACTTAGCTTTTTTTAGAATACACAATCTAATTCTCGTTTAGCATACCGTACATTTTCAGGAAAAAAACAACAAAAAAACTGATTTCTCAGAACAACTCTGAGGCTAATGTTTTCATGCCCTAAAAACTCAGTAGGAATACACTTTGTTGCACAACTTGCTAATAACTGACTCCCTATAATTGTTTTAATGAAGTATGAATACAGGGTTCAACATATTGAGAGTAGAAGAGCTGTAATCAGGGCTTCTACGTTTGTGCTAGTTTCTGCCATTAATTTTTTTTGTTTGCACTGCTTTGGTTTCTAAGACACAGCTGAAGGTGGACGAAGACGCTTCATCTCGCAGGACATGCAGTCAGTGTCTCTGCTGGCGGGAACATGTGTGTGAGCCGTTACGCCTGCTGCAGCAGTAACATCCACTCCACAGACATGGACAACGTCTCCTCTTGTTGTATTTGTAATAAATAATCAAAATAAAAATGCGCAATGACTTTGGACTTTTATGGGTGGACATATGAGCTGGTGAATCCGAGAGAACAGTTGCCGGAACGCACACGGTGAAAATGAAGGAGTTCCCGGATTTTGTTACGGCTCAATTTAACCATTGGCTGTAAAACTCCTAAACTGAGAATGATTAAAAAATCTGAATGTTGTCCAGTCCCATGAAGTTACCTCGACAGATGCATTGAAAACTTTAGAAATTTGTTAGCTTGTCTTTTGTTTGGCTTTTGCACAAATTTACTGTACTGTATTTTTACAATAATAAAAATATTAAAAATCTGAGAATTATTCCCACTACTAACTGAACACATGCAATGGTAGAACAAAATAACAGCTGCATACGGAAATGTAACAGTTTTTGTTTAGTCTCATGTTAACCTTCTGTTCTTAAAAAGACAAATAGGCTACAGTTCCTATTAACAATTATGTGGGAACTAAACAGTTTTGGGTGTAACTGCATCCATCCATCAATCCATCCATCCATCCATCCATCCATCCATCCATCCATCCATCCATCCATCCATCCATCCATTATCTTTTACCCACTTCTTCCATTTTGGGTCACGGCAGTCGCTGGTGGCAATGTCGAGCAATCGGTTGTAACTGCAATACAACCTAAAATTAAAATCAGTCAATCAATTAAAAAAAACTCTGTTTATTAGTTTTCTAACACACATTATAAAATGTAAGCTTGAAGAAAGCCTTTGAATCTTCCACTGTTGCTGTGAGTCAGTGTGTGTCCTCGCTCACTCAAACACAGGCATCTTTGTGTTTCTGAGGCCTCTTTACTCTGACACACAAACACAAACGGGCACACATTCTCACCCCTCCGTGAATGAATCTCTGCTATTCCTCCGCAGATTTGCACAGGGAGGACATTCCATTCCTTGCATAATAATCACCTCACCACCAACGCAGTGTGCCAGTTAAACCAGCCATTATAGTCTCTTCCTCTTCAGTTCCTTTATCGTTTCTCTTCTTTAAAGAGTGAAATCACTGCCTGGGTCATGCAGCCTATAATAAGCTGTCCACTAATTAAGAAGCAGAAGAGCTTCACTGACAGCAGAAGCAAAATCCTGAAACATCTATTCGTCCAAGAGCAGAGAATCGTACTGATTTTTTACAGTGTTGTTCCTCCACACCTGCTGCTTGAAAAATGGCACGAGTCACTTGAATACAGTGTGTAGAATGATATGACATAGATCATCATTAATGATTTATTCAATAAATGTGACATGGACAGAGATTAAATTTGTTTGTTTTCAGAAATAATGGGAGGTGTTGTGTCAAGGGAATGTGTATTTTTTTGCATTCACCATGCTCCACAATTTTACTTGATTAATGTATTCATGCACTACTCTTTAACTGTTATTGTGAATAATATTAAAATGTACAGTAGTCTCTCGCTACATTGCGGTTCGACTTTCGCGGACTCGCTCTATTGCGGTTTGTGGACGTCCAAAATATTGCACAATTTGTAGTTATTTATTGTTATATGATTGTGGACTGTACAGTAAAATCACTGTACAAAACTCATGTGGATGTGAAAAAGTTAATGACAAAAAATAATAATTCGGACAAGTGCCGCCATTTTGTAATTTTCTTTCACTCAGCCTCCTGTACTGCAATTGTCACTCAGATGGACTGCATTTCCCTCAAAGCAATGCTGTGCTGTAACTGTAGTGCCTCTGGGCGCTGTTTTCTGCCAAACAGTATTTATGCAAAGCGAAGTCATGGCTGCTGAACTGGTCTTTCAACCGTAACATTTAATTCATGTCGCATAAGGTTTTTAAAGAAAATTCACCTTGACAAAAGTAAGATTCAAAAGAAAGTGTAAATCATGTGAGGACATGTCTCTTTCAGAAACAGCGTTGTGCTACATGACCCGGATGCTGGTTGGCTGTAAGCTCTGTCTTCACAGCCGCTGATTGGCTGTTACAGTACAAGATGGTCACTCTTATACTACTGGCAGGACATTTGTTTACCTCAGCTCTTTTTCAACTCGACGGCTCCCAAACGTTTGGTGCGTTCAAAAGTTTCCGGTGGTAAACCAAAACGCCAGTGGAAGATCTTGATGCTAAAAGAGAAAATGGAACTTCTGGACAAACTTTAAGATAGCCGTACCTATGCGGATGTTGCCGGCCACCTACAGCACAATTGTTAAGCTGGAAGCTGCATACATTATTGGTCGTGTGGATTAATGACTGCAGAAAAAAAAAAAAAAACTTTGGATAAAAATGATTTGGATCATTCAACCTTTATTTAGTCAGGTAAATCTTTTGAACCTCATGGGCTCATTTACGAAAGCGACCTGCTAAAACTAAAGAACAATGAACAGCAGTGATAGAATTTCATTAAACAATAAACAAACAAACAATAAACAATAGAAAACAAAAAGAGAGAAAAAAACAAAATAATTTCAAAAAGTGTTTATTTGCACCGAAAGGCTGCGTCCACTGATACAGCAGGAGCAGAGGCGTTTGTTAACACAAGTTCAAAGATCTGATTGCCAAGGGGTCTACAGGTCTGACCAAGTTTTTAATGTGGACAAAACAGATCTGTTCTGGAAAAGGATGACATCTCGTACTTTTATTATGAAGGACAAAACCAAAGTGCCTGGAGGTGACGTCACAAGCTCCACTGTATGGCCACACTGATGGGAGCTCCTCTTCGACTCTTTCTTTTTTTTATTCCCGTTGTTCTTGTGTTAACCTTTTTTTGTGCCTACATTGCACACTCATGCTACAGGTGACTGTGGCACTTGTAGAGTTTTGTGTGTCTCTGCCTTGCCATCAGGCCATCGTGATTCAGTTCCTGGCCCCCCTCCAGCCACGGGCTCAGGCCTGTCATGGTGGCTGTCTCCATGATCCTCCATCTGACTGCACAGACCGAACTCTACAGACCTGTTCGATTCTGTGGGGATAACCCTGGATGTTTTCTGTCTGCCGGACCCAGTTCTGTATTGTGTTCTGTGAGAGCAGCTGCTGGTCTTTATTACCATCAAGCTGCTGACCCGAATGGACCTGCTAACAAGACCTGCGAAGCTGCTAACAAGTCCATGCTGCTAACAGAACAGAACCATGTTGTTTAAAGAATCTCACTGATAACCGAATCACACAGACGTTCTTTTTCAACTTTGGTGCTTTATTTTGTATTATTTTTGTAGTATTTTTTAATATGTTTTTACTAACTAGTAAGTTAGTAGTATTTATTAGTATGTTTTTAGTTTGTTTTTGTTTTTTGACGAGTCAAGATGGTTCTTCTCATCCAAAGCATTTCATTGCATTGTTGACCTTGTGCTTATTTTGCATATGACTAATAAACCTCTAATAAACCTAACCTGAACCTCATCACATCTTTGTCACCTTCATCATCATCACTGGACAACTAATTCTTCATCTCCATCCCATGTTCATCTTCTCTGGTGAGTACCCATATACAATTAATATTTTTAAAAGGTTTAAGAGTTTAAAAAAATTGTTAGGCACATTGCACGAGTGTGGGAAGCATTTAAAACACCAGCATGTACCTATATAAATACTAAAACTATTACTTACTGTTACTACTACAGTAAGTATTTAAATAAACTACTACTTACTACACCACTACTACTACCACGTGTGTGCACCAGTGACATGCGGTCAGGGGAGGCAAGTGAGGCCGTGCCTCCCCTGATATCATGGGGGGGAAAAAAGTAAGTTGAAAAAATAAATGTAATTATTGTATTTATCCTTTCCCTCATTCGTGAACAAGATCCCGAGATACTTAAACTCCTCCACTTGGGGCAGGACCTCCTCCCCGACCCGGAGAGGGCATGCTACCCTTTTCCGGCTCAAGACCATGGCCTCGGATTTGGAGGAACTGATCCTCATCCCGGCCGCATCACATTCAGCTGCAAACCGCTCCAGTGAAAGCTGTAGATCACGATCTGATGAAGCCAATAGGACCACATCATCTGCAAAAAACAGAGAAGCGATTCTAAGGCCACCAAAACGGATCCTCTCAACACCTTGGCTGCGCCTAGAAATTCTGGTCGGGGAGGAGGTCCTGCCCCAAGTGGAGGAGTTTAAGTATCTCGGGATCTTGTTCACGAATGAGGGAAAACTGGAGCGTGAGATCGATAGGCGGATAGGTGCAGCGTCCGCAGTGAAGCGGGCGCTGTACCGGTCTGTCGTGGTGAAGAGAGAGCTGAGTCAAAAGGCAAAGCTCTCAATTTACCGATCGATCTACGTTCCCACCCTCATCTATGGTCATGAGCTTTGGGTTATGACCGAAAGAACAAGATCTCGGATACAAGCGGCTGAAATGAGTTTTCTCCGCAGGGTGGCTGGACTCTCCCTTAGAGATAGGGTGAGAAGCTCAGTCATCCGGGAGGGACTCGGAGTAGAGCCGCTGCTTCTCCACATCGAGAGGAGCCAGTTGAGGT
>JBBPBX010007032.1:14660-26545 GCA_038048925.1 Garcialebias charrua | reverse complement strand
GCGCTGTACCGGTCTGTCGTGGTGAAGAGAGAGCTGAGTCAAAAGGCAAAGCTCTCAATTTACCGATCGATCTACGTTCCCACCCTCATCTATGGTCATGAGCTTTGGGTTATGACCGAAAGAACAAGATCTCGGATACAAGCGGCTGAAATGAGTTTTCTCCGCAGGGTGGCTGGACTCTCCCTTAGAGATAGGGTGAGAAGCTCAGTCATCCGGGAGGGACTCGGAGTAGAGCCGCTGCTTCTCCACATCGAGAGGAGCCAGTTGAGGTGGCTCGGGCATCTGGTTAGGATGCCTCCTGGACGCCTCCCTGGTGAGGTGTTCCGGGCATGTCCCACCGGGAGGAGACCCAGAGGAAGACCCAGGATACGCTGGAGGGACTATGTTTCTCGGCTGGCCTGGGAACGCCTTGGGATTCCCCCAGAGGAGCTGCTCCAAGTGGCTGGGGAGAGGGAAGTCTGGGCCTCCCTACTTAGGCTGCTACCCCCGCGACCCGACCCCGGATAAGCGGAAGAAAATGGATGGATGGATGGATGGTATTTATCCTTTGATTTGTACTATAAACTTATTTTACTTAAAACTAAACCAGTTTTAAGTTATTTTTTATTCAAAATCACAATTTTTCTTATTTAGTGTTCAAATACTGAGAAAAGATGTGCGCGGAGGCACCGGCAGCTCCGCCGCACCAGATTGTGCAATCACTAGGCTGACTGCTGCATGCTGCAGTGAGCCTGTATTCCTGCCCCGTTTATGTCACTATTAAAATGTCCAAATACTTTTTCTATATAAACTACATTTCTATAGTTTAGCTGGTGAATATAATGTATAGTGTTTTTGTCTACAACTGTATGTGTGTAGCCTGGTTAAAACCAGACCCTTGTCCTTCACTTTGCTTCGTACTAGGGTCTGGACTTTCTCCATAGAGAACCGATTCTTGCTGGAGGCGTGGCCTCTGCTGAGGAACAAAACCATTGGATCTTAGAAAAATTTTGAACAGGGAAAAGCATTCTGCTCCCTCCCCCTCAGAGCCATATATGGCTGCTCCCCCGTGGTCTGTTGAACTTGACATCTGCTCCGCCTCCTGCAGCATTTTCTCTCGCTGCAGCTGCATATTCTGTGTTTATATGTTAATAAAACGTTCTAAAAAAATAAAATAAAACCATGGATCGCTGGTCCAGCACACCAGAAGACCAGAAAATCTGATGGGACTCGGGCAGCAACGTAAAACCCGAGTTTAATTCTCTCGTGACAACCTGAGGCATTTCCTCATCAGCGGAGGGAGAGGAGGAGGAGGAGGAGGGAGGAGGGAGCGATCACTTGACTTTTGGCAAAAAAACAAAAGAAAACTCCAGATAAGGGATTAAGAAGGGGAAATTAATACATTTGTGTCACATATAAAACAGTCCTGCATCGCTTTGCATCGCTTTGAATGAGAACATGCGGATGCTCGCTGGCTGCGTGCTGGGACAGGTGGGGGCGTGGGTTAGGGGCCAAAAACTCTGCCCCTTCTGTTCTCTGATTGGTCCGGTCAAAAATCAGCCGGAGAAATCGTTGTCTATGGGAGAAGTCCCAGACTGAGCAGTGAAGGGAAATGAGAATTGAGCGGAGCTGTGCAGGAAGGTGAGGGCCAGGCTAGTATGTGTGCTGAGCAATCATAAAACGGCTGTGAAGGTGCCGCGGCAAGCCTCATGGAGGAGGCGGGGCTAGTGAGTCCAGGGTTTCTGCTTGACGCCGCTCCGCTGCAGTAGGAAGTGACAGTAATGTAAGGAAAGTGCAGTGATTCAGTTATTTTTTTCTCCTGAGTGGCAATAATTTTGCAATGAAGGATTACATTTCTGATCAAGGAAGGCTTTCTTCTGAACTCCATGGAGGCAGAGAGACTTTTAAAACTGAAAGCCGACAAGGAAGACTTCTACAAAAAAGTCATTGACACTTTTGTTAGAAGGAGTGGCGCATGGGCTTTATTTTTTTATTTATTTTATTTATTAATTTTACATTAAAAACCAGAAAAAAAATCACATATTATATGAAAGAATACATAAAATGAAAGGTGGCAGAAAGTTATCTGCCCCTTTTTTCAGAAACAAAACAAGTTCAAACAATCAATTCAAACAATAAACAAAGTCCAAAAAACATGGATGTTAGGCTGATTGTTAACTCTAAATTGACCCTGGGTGTGAGTGAGACAGGTCCCCCTTGTAAATGAGTCCCCGTGGCTCAATGAGGCTAGCCTGTATAAATAAAGGTTGAATGATTGAATGAATGAAATAAATAATTATCTATAAGTAACAGAGCAAAAAGAGTAACTTTTCACAATCTATAGATATCTAACATTGTACACTTAACTAAAAGTTTTAGTATTTTGTTAACAATTTAGTTTTGATAATTTTTTTAAACATAAGCACAGAGTTTACATTTTTAACATCATTTCCCAAAACATTCCACAATTCAACTCTCTGCTGGTGAAGATTCTCAGTCGTCCAGGACATGATAAAATCAAAAAAGGCGTTCAATACAAGGTCAGGAATGATGAGTCTATGATGAGTCTGTCCTCAGACTGGCACGGAGGGTACTGTCTGACCCCGCTCACATCCTGAACTCACAATACGAACTGTTACCATCTGGAAAACGGTTTAGAGTCCCTGCTTTTAGACTTAACCGATTTAAAAATTCTTTTATCCCCACATCGATCAGATTGTTAAATAAAGTAGGTATATAGTAAGTTTTCCATGATGCTGCTGATGCTCTGGTCTGATTGTTGTTTCATTTACTGCTGGATGTATGTGGGAATGTGCAAAATGTGTTTTTATTGAGCATTGAATGGTCTTATTGAGCAATGTGTGTTTTTAAAAGCAATGTGTTTTTAACTGAGCAATAGGTTTTTATTTTATATGATTTTAAATTGTTTTGTGTTCATGTGACTGTATTGTTGGTAGAAGTGTTGTTTGGCGTACGATGTCCAAGACAAATTTCCCCTTGGGGACAATAAAGTATATATCTATCTATCTATCTGTCAACTGGACTTTATTTGTTACGGAAGACGTTTCGCTTCTCATCCGAGGAGCTTTATCAATTCAATGAAACAGACTGCCTCCCTCAAATCGTACACCGCAGGAAAGGAAGGCTATAACATCACTCAGCCAAGACCAAAACATCACCATTTTACCAGCGGACAAAGGAAGATGCACAGTAGTCCTCAACACGTCTGATTATCAGGAGAAAATAACCACACTACTGAGTGACAGTAACACCTATGAGCCCTTGAAGAGGGATCCAACTAACACCTTTAAAAAGAAAGTCACTGATTATCTGCAAAAACTCGAAAAGGAGAAAACAATCAATAGATCATTGTATTATAGATTGTACCCGGGGGAGGCCACTCCCTGTCTGTACGGACTTCCAAAAATACACAAAGAAGATACACCTCTCAGACCCATTGTGAGCAGCATGAACTCAGTGACATACAATGTTGCTAAACATCTGGCTGGTATTTTAGCTCCTCTGGTTGGAAACACACCCCATCATATAAAGAACTCCATTGATTTTTCCAACAAAGTTCAACATTTGAAGCTGGCCCCAGGAGAAACTCTTGTATCATATGATGTGACTTCTCTGTTCACATGCATACCCATTTCTGAAGCAGTAGAAACCGTCAAAAAACGACTTCTACAGGACAAGGATTTGGACAAAAGGACCAACTTCACCCCAGACCACATCTGCACCCTGCTGGATCTCTGCCTCTCCACCACCTATTTCAAGTTCAATGACTGTTTTTACAGACAGAAGCACGGCTGTGCCATGGGATCTCCAGTGTCACCCATTGTTGCCAACCTTTACATGGAGGAAGTAGAACAGAGAGCCCTAAACTCCTATGAGGGGACAACTCCAAGCCATTGGTTCCGATATGTGGATGATACCTGGGTCAAAATCCAAGCCAGGGAGGTGGAAGCGTTCACCAGACACATTAACTCTGTCGACAACAACATCAAGTTCACCAGAGAGGATGCAAACGACAACAAGCTGCCTTTTTTGGACTGTTTGGTACATATGGAGGTAGAGTACAGCCTCAACATTGAAGTTTACAGAAAACAAACCCACACAGACCAGTATCTTCTGTTTGACTCTCACCATCCACTGGAGCACAAACTTTCTGTCATCAGAACTTTACAGCATCGGGCAGAACACATCCCCACAAGGACAGAAGGGAAGAAAAAGGAACAGAAACACATCAACAAATCTCTGCAAACATGTGGATATCCCAACTGGGCTTTTGTCAAGTCAGCGAGGAAATCTGCTAAACACAATAATGAACAGAAAAAGACTAACAGACGAAAAAACATTGTCATTCCTTATGTTGCTGGAGTCTCAGAGAATTTCAGAAGGATTTTCAACAAACACAACATCCCAGTACATTTCAAACCCAGCAGAACTCTCAGACAGAGGCTGGTGCATCCTAAGGACAAAACACCAACACACAAACAGAGTGGTGTAGTGTACGCAGTCCAGTGCAGCGAGGACTGCCCAGACCGCTACATTGGAGAAACTAAGCAGCCCATCCACAGAAGAATGTCCCAACACAGGAGAGCAACCTCCTCTGGACAAAACTCAGCTGTTCACCTCCACCTCACGGACAAGGGTCACTCTTTTGAGGACCAGAATGTGCAAATTTTGGACAGAGAGCACAGATGGTTTGAGAGGGGTGTGAAGGAAGCTGTTTATGTTAAGAGAGAAAAACCTTCTCTTAACAGAGGAGGAGGTCTGAGATTTCAACTTTCTAAGACTTATAACTCAGTTCTGGGGCTGATTCCCAAACGTTTTACACCGGATGGGAGCAGAGGTGTCTTGTCTGTGAATTAGACTAGCAAAGTTTTTTTGAGAAACCTCTGTTGTTGGTTTGGGAGGGTGTTTTTGTCAATTTACATACAGTTGTGTGTCTTCTGTCAGAGACCTCAAGGGAACTCCCTACTGTTAAGGTGTGATCTGTCAATTTACATGTATGTGTTACCTCAGTTTGAAATTTACATACCCGGTATGTTGGTGCGTGACTCACTGTTATAACTCCACGCGCACACAGTCTGTTTCATTTAATTGATAAAGCTCCTCGGATGAGAAGCGAAACGTCTTCTGTAACAAATAAAGTCCAGTTGATCTTGTAATGAACGCCTTTTTTGAATTCAACTCTCTGTATTGAAATAAACCGTCCCTTCAAACTAGTTCTATAACTTGGCTTTGCAAAAATTTCAGTTCCCTTTAGACTGTAGCAGCTTTCTCTCTTAACAAAATACATTTGAACATTGAGGGTTCTATTACTAACAAAATTTTATAGTCCACCAAATCATAAAACTTCAGTACTTTGAGTTGTTTAAATAATATACAGTATTAGATGGATGACAGTAAGGCTTTCTTGTAATAATTCTCACAGCTCTTTTCTGTAAAATAAAAATAGATTTTGTTATAGTTTAATTTAATTTATAAGTAAAGGTAAGACTAAAATGAAAAATTTCTCCAAATTAAATGTGCTTTTTTGTGTGCTACAGTTTGTATGTGTAAAGATTGCTGATATGAGATTTTAAACACAACCTGTTAACTGCTGCCAATCAAATGGTGAATAAACTACTCTGTAGGGTTCATGTATTATAAAAGAAGAAAACAATGCTATCCAAAGTATCCAAAGCGCTGAAGAAGCTATGGCAGACAGAAGCCAAAACGTGGAGAATATTGATTTGTCTGTTTTTTATTATACACATGAAAAAAAACTGCACAGTGCCTCACCAGCCATGAACCTCACTGCACGTTACTGGTGTACACAATTTCATTCCATCTCATGTAACACATGAGATGTAAGATGTAATGACAATAAAGTTTACTTGAAGTTGGACTAATTTATCCCTACTTCAAGGTTTTTCACTTATCCTGGGGGGAGGGGGTGGTCCCTAACACCCGTGATGAATGAAGGACTACTGTACCATGATTTGTACTCTGTGTAATAATCAGTCTTGATGTGACCAGTCAGTAATGGGACAGCAAGAGATCATTTTTATTATCCTCAAGGTTTGATTGCTATGATTACTGTACAGTGATGCGGTTCCAAAGAGTGCTTAGGAGCTGTTTGGCTTTCCACATACCTCTTCACTTCTATCTGCAGCTGGGTTCTGATAACAGTTCAGCAGGGAAGGCTGGGTGTTTCTACAAAACTAACTTTTGTCAGTTTGGAAAGTCAGAATGGGTCAGAACAGGTGAAGGCATTAATAAATGTGTTCTTGCGTATGCATTGATCTTCTGTAATTGCTGGCTGTTCTCCAGAGTGATGTAATAAATCTGATGAAGTCTACACCTGATTGTTTTGGGAATCCCGTTTTTCACGACAATTGTGCTTCTCAGTTGCTGTCCATCTAATGCTTTCAGCTACTTTGTATAATTAGAGGCCAGAACAACGAGCCAATGATGCAGCTACAATAAATGTGATTAACCATAGACCCAAATGGACTCTTAGTGATTAGGCCTTTTATTTCACAGCTGGGACAAGACTTTAATGGCTTGGGTGGAGGTCAGTTAGGCATTAAAATGGTCAGCCAGAGGGACAAAGTGGCACCTCTTTGCTTCTTGTATAACAGCCTCACTTTTTCCCTCCATCACAATGGTCTGAGTACTTAGCCCTCCCTGCTGACTCTTTAATTCCAGCACACTTGTCACAACAGGGTGAACACCAAACTGAAAAGGAAGTTTGTGCAATTAACAAAAGCATAAATCGGTACAAGTAAAGTCAAAGTTAGGCCAAAGTTACACTCAGCCCTTGGCTTTGTCCGAAGGTCCTACCCCAGAGAATTTTGGATGAAATAGATGCCATGTCCTGCATTCTGGTGTATTTTACAAATGTTTATTACATTAGATTAACATGAAACAAATGATGTAAACTCATTATTGAAACAAATGAATATACAAGTTTCACTTTTTGAGTGGATTTACTGAAATAAATCAACCTTGTCATCCTCCTCCCTGCTCTGCAGTGATTCACACATCAGTACACAAAAGCGCAGTAACGTATGCATAGTGCAAAACTTTAATTATATTTGTTTTTTATTAAAATTGCCCATGACTTTGAACTTTTAGGGGCAGAGAGTATTTTTAAGAGCAGAAGCATAAATGAGAAGGAACAGCTCTGATGTGAATTCAAAAAAGTTCAAGACAAAACGTGCTTTGATGTGATATTAGGAAGCGTTATTGAAAATTATAGTTTTATTTAGTTAATATAGTTTTACTGTCACTTTTTGTTAGGCGGGTTGAAAAATATGCAGTGTAATCCTTCAAATGCGCAGACATGGCCGCTCGCCTCCTCCTGTCTGCTCCGGACCACGCAGCTAATTACTCCACCCAAACGGGCAATGTAGAACAAATCTGCGCATGCGTCTAACAGAAACTGAAACTTACTGCTTGTGTATGTTGACCTGCGTCAAGAGTGAGTCATTGACAGATGTGGTGGAGAGAATCCGGTGATTTTTCAAAATAAAGTTTTTTTTTGTTGTTGTTGTTTTTTTTGTTTTGTTTTACCGTGCGACCCGGTACAAAGTGACCCACGGCCCGGTACCAGTCCATGGCCCAGTGGTTGGGGACCACTGAATTAGGGCACTCGTTCAAGGAGCTGAAATACCATCAGTTGTTGTAGTTACATCTATGCAAATACAGACACTATGCTAATACAACAATATCTGCTGTGTAGCTAGTTGTTCAGTTTACAACAGCATTTGTATTAAATAATTGTTAGGAAAAATCAACAAAATATCAAAATAGCAATACATATAAATTCAGAAAAATAAGATGCCCGATTGGCAAGATTACCAACCATTAAACATCCAACTTGTAGCAGTTGTGACAGTAAAATGTTTCAAAAGGAATTACCATGCTTGGCTTATTTATGCTTGAGGTTACTTGATAGTTACTGAATCTAATACCAAACATGCATGCATAGGAATCAAACTATACAAATAAAAAAAATATCCAGTTAAAAGGCCAGGTATTGACACATGACTATCCATTGTCTGCTGGGATGTTTTTATATTTTTAATGTCTCATGTATTTTAGAATGTTTTTATTTTGTTAGCAAAGCTTTTTATATGTTTTATGGCATTTTTAACTTGTGTTGTTTTGTATATGTGAGCCAAATGTCAAAGATAAGTCTCCATTTATTGGAATATTATGGACAATTCAGTTATATTGATTGACTCAATATTATACTGTACAGTTTTCATAATTGTATTTCAGTATTCATTAGATACAACAATGAGCTGAAGAGGCTCCTACATGTATAACAGTCTTAAAACAAACTTGATTATGCAACAATGTATAATGGAGTTGTTATGTGTTCAGTGTGTACACTAGTGTGTATTTAAAATAGCATTAACACTCATCATGAAGACAATATTTTAAGCCAAAAATTATAGTGTGACCATTGCACTACAATGGGGATAAGATTTTTATTTCTAATGGTTAAGGCCAGAGTTTGTCAATGGTAAACTAGGCCTTACACCAAACCTACAAAGGTGATGTCATCAAACCTTGCTGAACCATCACAGCAGAGCTCTGGGCTTCATACCTTATGATGGAGGCAGTTAGTGACACTAGCAGGTGAAGTGGGCAGCCAGGTCAAGATTATTTATCCTCTATTTATCCAAATCCACTGCATGGATTTTAAACAAAATAAATCATCCACATAAATATTAAACTCAATTAATGCAAGTGATAAAGAAAAAGTGAACACACAAGGTAATCAATAGTTGCACATTTTGTAGATCAACCTAAAATCTTGGAAGGAAAAAAAAAAGAATGAATGTCAAATATTCTCTGAAGATTTCTGTTGACTACATGTCAGAACCAGAATTCAGCGGAGCTGTTTTATCAGAACTAAGAATTGTCCCACAAGTAACAGTGATAAAAATGAATCACTTTAGCAGCTCTACTTGTCTGTCTACTTGACTATGGAAATTGTTGTCTTCTTTCAGCTGTTCATTCTTCACATGCCACAACAAATCATCCTCCTCCATCTCACTATGTCCTCTGCATCCTCTGTCCTCACTCCAACTTCCTCCATGTCCTCTCTAACTGCATCCATATATCTCCTCTTTGAACTTCCTCAACTTCCTCGATGTATTTTTCCTGGCAGCTGCATTTCTAACATCCTTCTAACAATATACCCACTGTCCCTCCTCTGGACATGTCCAAACCATCTCAGTCTGGCCTCCCTAACTTTATCTCCCAGTTGTTCAACCTGTGCTGTACCTCTGATTATCTCATTCCTGATCTTATATTTGTGTTTCATAAGGAGAATCTCAACATCTTCATTCCGGCTTCTTCCATTTGTTTCTCCTGTTTTTGCCAGTGTCACTGTCTCCAAACCATAGAACATATCTTGGCCCACTAGCCTCTTGTAAACTTTTCCTTTGATCTTTGCTGCCATCGTTTTGTCACAAATCACTTCTGAAACTTTTCTCCATCCACTCCATCCTGTCCAGACTCTTTTCTTCAACTTTTTATTACACTCTCGGCTCCTCGTAGCCTCATTGTTGTGGGGAGTGGTGGCGCAGTGGTTAGAGACGGTGGGCCTGTGATCGGAAGATCGCCGGATCAAATCCTGGTACATAAAACATCAAAATGTGGGTGGAAAAGGGGAAACACCCACACCTGCCTCCACCCTCATTTGCCCCACTCTGGGACCCTGAACAAGGACCACCATCTGCTCTCTTGAAAATGAGTTATCGTGGCTCAATGAGACTACCTGGATAAATAAAGGGTAAATAAAAATAATAAATAAGTACATTGTGCTACCTGTCTCATTCATACACCTGGACTTTTGTCCACACTTCTAGACCTTTTCTCACTCAAATGTCATTGAATATAACAGAAAGTTCATTCTCAATAGTCCAGGTATCAAATCCGCTCATTCTCAATCAGTTCATCTGGACAATTTCTTTTTAGTAGAAACGTTTCACCCTCACTCCAGAGGGCTTCGTCAGTCAGAGCAGTCCAAAGCAAACTGAAGCTTATTGAATCATTGAATGGGTCATTGAATATAACTGATTAAAAACCTCACAACCATCTCTCCAATACATTTTGAAAATTGCAGAAGCAGAAGGACTCCTATGTCCATATGCTCTTTGTGGACTTCACGTCTGCCTTCAACACCAGGATCCCCCAAACACTGATGGACAAACTATTCACACTAGGACTAAGCACCTCCATTTGCAACTGGGTACTAGACTTTTTAACCAACATAACACAATCTGTGAAAATCCACAACTTTTCCTCCTCCACCATAACCCTGTAAGAATTATGAGCACAGGCTCCACCCAGGGCTATGTATGAAGCCCCCTCCTGTTCACTCTGCTAACGTATGACTGCGTACTGACCCATCCAGGCTGTCATATTGTAAAGTTTGCAGACAATACAGCGGTAGTTGGATGCATCAAAAACAATGATGAATCCAGCTACAGGCAGGAGGTGGAAGATCTGGAGAGCTGGTGCAGGACAAAAAACCTTCACATCAATAAGAATAAGATTTAAATATCCAAATGCATTTTGTTAAAAGACAAAGTTGTTATAATCTTAAGGGGACAGAGATGTTTGTAAAACCACAATTCAGAACTAGTTTGAAGGGACGTTCTACCTCAATCCAGGGAATTAGATTATGGAATGGCTTGGAGAATGTAGTTAAAAATGCCAAGTCAAGGTCTACATTTAAGAAAATGATCAAAACGAATGTGTTAAAAAATATATATGAAATAGCGTAATGTGTATTGTATTAGTTAGAAAATTAGAAAGAGTTAGTCATTTTGTACTGTTGGTTGAAGATTATTATTGTTTAATCTGATTGTTGGAAAAAAGGGGCAGATATAATAAGATTTATTCTTCTTTCTGCTACCTTTCATTTTTTTATATTTTGTACATTATCATTTATGGGATTGTCTTGTATTGTTTCTTTTGTAAAAAAATGAACAAATTTAATAAACATAAACAAACATAAGATGAAGAAGATGGTCATGGATTTCAGAATTACTAAACACACCTACCCCGTTACCTTCCCAACCCCCCCAGACAGAGGAGGATCTGTGGTGGAAGTGATCTCCAGCTACAAATACTTAGGTGAATACCCAGATGATAACCTCAGCTGGAGCAACAACACCATCAACCTGATCAAGAAAGCTCATCAGAAGCCGTTTTCGCATTGGCCAGCCCTCAATGGCACGGGCCGCCCCTGGTTGGCCCAGAGCCCGAACTGGCCCGCCCGCATTCATTACGCATTATGTGGAGAGCAAGCCTTGAAGTGGGTGGGGTGTTCACTTGACGTGGGTGGAGTGTTCACTTGACGTGGGTGGAGTGTTCTTGTGTGCGCGCTTACAGTGTTTTAAGAGAGGACACCCCTAAAAAAATAATTGTTAGCTGAATTAGTGTTTCTGAGTAAATTTTTGTTAATGACTGATTACAATTCAGCTTATGTTAGGACGTAAATAACACGAAGCGCGCACCCATTTCCACCTTTCCGCGTGACCTGAATGTCATTAAAATATAACTAATATTGTCTAACTCTAGCGCCAAGCCAGGGTTTCAAAATATAACTGATAATCTCTAAGTTCTACGTGCAGCTAGAATGTTAAGAGGAGTGTTTGCTATATAGGTAAAGTGTACATCAAAAAATACAGTCTGCTGCTGTAGCTCAAAGAGATCGTCACTGCTCTTACACTCTTTTATCTTGACCCGAGGAAGCGGGTTCGCGTCCCACGTGGGGATTTAACTTTTTTAATTAATATAACTTTTTTTTTTATTGGAGTAAATAAAAAGGAGTTGTGTTAACCAAACAAATGTATATATATATGTATATATATATATATATATAT
>JBBPBX010007032.1:0-14332 GCA_038048925.1 Garcialebias charrua | reverse complement strand
TCTTCTTTGTCTGACTCATAATTACTTGTTTCTTCTCAGTGTGTCCTCTCATTCAGTTTTCTTTACCTCTGTGTGAGCAATCAGTCTGTTTCTCCTTAAACAATGTGCCATACTAACTCAGAATCTATTCAAGGCATGAATAGAACCATAAAAAGTGTAGACTGTACTAAATTTAACAGGGTCACTTAAAGTTCCGGTAAATAAATTATTTTACTTTGCACACTTTCACTTTACTTTTAATAATATTAAAACCAATATCCAATGGGAATATTTTGTATTTTCATTCATCTCGATCTGTGCAATTACATCAACTTGTCGTGATCTGCAGTTTAATGTTCGAACCCAACGCACAGGAAAACAGGAGGACTCGATAGTGAAAATAAATAATAATTTATTAAACAAAACAAAATGCTCATGGGGCAGCAAAACTTACTTTAAAGATGATACGACAGGTGCAGCAGATACAGACCATAACACTGTGGAAGGATAAAGCCTGCATACCAAAGTAGTGAACACACACACTCTGAATACTGACACTAATGAGACAATGAGGAGCACCTGGGGTGATTAAAATAAGGATCAGCTGTGGATGATGACACGGAAAACAGAAGTGCTGGAAAACAGAAACAGAACCGTGTCACAACTGGAGCATAGTATACACCTGCCAAAACAAGGGAATATATAAAATGTGTCAGTTAAAAGGTTTATTTTGAATAAAGCATTTTATAACTTTGTTCTCTTTTTCACAATTCTGTGATGTGCATCATTTGGTCTATTCAACTAAAGCTATTGCAAGTGGGATAATACATTAAAAAGGTACAGTGATTTTTGTTTATTAGGTTTAATTTACTCAACAGGAGTGTTTTTTTAATGTTGGAAGGTATTCCACATGAGTTCAACACAGAGGCAAGAACCACGCCTGTCCTGTAATAAGCTGACATAGTTATAGCCATAATTGGCTGATGCAGTCAAGCGACAAGGGCAGGCCAAATAGATGCGCTGACCGTAGAAAATTAGAGAGGATGGTTAAAGATTGATTACCAAAAAATCCTCTGCTGGGTTTCTCTGTTCATAATAAACATAACCCCTCAAGGATTACGGACTGGCAGGCAGACTAATCTGAGAGGAGGGAGTATAATTACAGAGGCCGTATCGCCAAGAATGCTAGCCTTTTTAAGCCTACTCCTCCTTTTATGAAAGATGATTCCTTTTGAAAAAAATGCACCAAACAAAGAAAGTTCATATTGCATTACTGTTAATTTATCCCCTGGGCCAATGTTCTCTTTGATACATAACCAAATGTCTTTGTATGTAGTGCCTAACAGTAAAAGTGGCTCATAACTAATGTTCTGTAGCCATAATAATTTTAGGCTCAATAAGGGCTGATAAAAAAACAACAACAAAAGATGTCTGGTTTATTTTAGTGACAACATTAAATAAAGACAAACTATTATCATTGTTCTTAATGGACTCCTCCAAGATGACATACTAACAGTCACCACTGGCTGCTTTTTAGCCTGTGATTTCCATATAAACAATCAACACATTGTTACAAATCATGTGTTAACTAGCAACACACAATGCAAGGTGGCATACAGTGCCAAACAAAATGAGAGTTAAAACTAACATCAAAATGCAGTCTTAGTGTTAGCACCCAGTCTTAGTGGACTGGGTGCTAATAGGTTGAAGAAATTGCAATAACATAAACCAGAAAAATGGCAAAATGCGAGATTGGGGGAATGATGGAAAATGGCTTTTGTTTGCAAATTCAAAGATAGAAAGATGGAAACAAGAAGAGTGGGGAAATTCAACACATTTCTTTTTCCTGGATTTCTTTCCAAGACAAACTTGACTTTGATATGCATGAACACATGTACATGTTTTCCTTGACAATGTAAAAAACTTCCATCTACAAGCTGCTCTCACCCAGTGTCAATGTGGAACTCCAATCATCTGAACAGCTGTGTAAGCACATTTTTCATTAAAAAATAAAATAAATAAAAAACACTCTGAAAACATGCCCTTGGAAATCAAGAGTATGGCTTATGAATACAAATAAATAGCTATTATTTTACTTTTACTGACTGAAGCAATACACATTATTATTAACGTTTGTTTAACCAGGCATATCCCATTGAGATCACAGATTTCTTTTGTAAGGAAGGCCTGGGACTGAAGGCAGCCTTACATACATGTTTTTGGTCTGTGGGAGGAAAGCACGAGAAGAACACGGAAACTCCACACAGAAAGACCCCAGGCCCAACTGGGGATTGAACCCAGGACCTTCTTGCTTTGAGGCAACAGTGCCACCCACTGAGCTGTTATGCTGCCACATGTAACAGTTTGAAACAATGCTGGACTGCACGGCACTTTTCCCACAAACCCTTACAAACGTACTGTACTGTACATCATCATCTGAAGAGGATGGCATTAATGTCAGACATACAGTTGCAATGTAGAATGCTTGATTCAAACGTCCATCAATCCATTATCTGTACCAGCTTCTTCCTCTGCGAGTCACATGGGTCACTGGTGCCCATGTCCAGCCATTACTGTATAAGTGATGGGTACACCATGGACTGGTCTCCTGTCCATCACAGAGCCATAAAGACAAACGAAGAAAATCCACACATGCACAGAGAAAACATGCAAACGCCACACAGAAAGGTCCAGGGCTGAGAATGCTTTAGACTGCTGCCATTAGGGAGGAGACTGAGGAGTCTCCAGGCTCGAACCAGCAGACTGAGAGAGAGCTCTGTTCATCAGGCAGTCAGAATGCTAAACACTCTGCCTGCTCTGCCTCCCCTCCCATTTGAACTGCCTTAACACAAAAAACTTTCTCACACATTACCACTCAACACAAAGTTTTTAACACTGGACCCTGTGTCATCAAACGGGTTATTCACTAAACTCTTCAGTTTGCACTACTTCTCATATTTGCACTAATGTTTGTATTACATTACTGCCTATAGTCTTACTCAAAGGTGGGCACAGACCGCTAGGGGAGCGCTAAATCGCTATTCCGCTTACAGTGGACCTAAACTTTTTGTCAGCGTTTTTGTGAATTGACTAACTTTTATAATTCATAAGCGGATTTCTGCTATTTTTATTTAAAATGCAGTACCGCTAATAACTAATTATCTATCAGTAAAAACCAATAAACTTATTTACAAGCTCATAATGCTGCTTGTTTTACCTTTTTCCCTACCGTAAACAGCAGAGAGGAGGAGGGTGTGAGGGTGAGGGAGGGTTGGAGGGGGGAGGGAGCAGAGGGGGGGATCTACCATGTAGGTAAATGCCTGGGGATCCCATCAGCATGAGGCCCCGGCCCCGCCGCGCCCCGGCCAGTCACCTAATTCCTAACATTGATCCTGCTTGTTAATCTACATTTAACATAAAAATAATTATAGTTACGATGAAAACAATCATTAAATAAGCAATTTAAAAAACGGTTGATTTCATTATCCCCCTACTAAAAATGGACTATTCCATCTCGACAGCTTCCGGGTTAGAGGTGAACTCAGAGGCTAATTCCGTGGCTAGCTGTTTGTGCTGGGTACTTGGACAAATCCTTAGAATACCCAGCTGTTTCAAGCCAAATTAACGCGGCCGGGGGATTCTATTTTGTGTTCTGTGTATACCACGCGACGGTGAGTCGTTATTTTCATGTATTTTTATTACTTTTCATTAAATCTGTTGAGTACCTATAGACGCTAACTGTCTGCCGGTTGGTTGTGGGTTACTAATGGAAATCCTTAGAAAACCCAGCTGTTTCAAGCCAAATTAACGTGGCCGAAGGATTTTATTGTGCGTTTTGTGTCGACCATTCGACGGCGAGTCGTTAGTTTTATGTATTTGGGTTACTTTCATCATGTATAAATGCCGTGGCGACACACCCGTGTATTTGAGATTTAAACGTGGTGTTGACCGATGCTGCCTTTTTGGGTGAGCAGGTACTCATCGATCTGTTCACCAAATATAACACACCCATCCCCTCCAGTGCAGCTGGAGATGAGCACAGAAGAACAGTCAGAGTAGCCTGAAGTTGAGGAAGGGCAGGGAATAAAACTGTTACACTAAGTGACTAAAAACATTTTTTTTCTATTTCTCATGTTTTATAATCAAAAAAGGCGTTCAATACAAGATCAACTGGACTTTATTTGTTGCAGAAAACGTTTCACCCTTTATCCAAAAGGCTTTTTCAATCCAGAATGGCAGCTGTAAGACTGAGAAGAAGTTTTATACTAATAAAACGCATAAAACTTCAGTCTCACAGCTGCCATTCTGAACGTTTTCTGCAACAAATAAAGTCCAGTTGATCTTGTATTGAACGCCTTTTTTGATTTTATCATGTCCTGGACGACTGAGAATTTTCACCAGCTTATGTTTTATAGGCATTTTGTTGTGTATATACTTTTTATATTTTTATATATTTGTTTAATCACATTGTGTTTATTTACTCATGGCCACCACAATTTTTGAGTAGATGTGTTTTTTCAGTAATACAGTAAAATAGTGTCTGGAAATGTTTTTTTATTTCTTCTTTATTTCTTTCCAAAGAAAATCAAGGTTTTCATGCATGCACATGACATGTGCACAGAAATTAACAAGCACAAATTCACAGCTTTTTCATTTTGTGGCTTAAAAATAAATCATTAAATAATAAACAATAAACTTTATTTGTATCCACAATATTCCTACGCCCCATGATGCCTTGCGCGAATTATGGGAACGACTTCCGCCTGAAGTGAGAGCAGCAGTTAAAGCCCAGTCTACTGGCTGTATTTATCACGTTTTTGTTTTTTTGTTTTGTTTATTTCTAATTAATTGCAATGGTTACTTCGTGTTGGGTTAGTGGGTGTTGCTGTCGGGTAGACGTTTGTTCAAAGCGCAGTTTTCACTTCATCCCAAAAATAAGTAAACGTGAAGGATTTATCTCCATCGGAGGAGCTGACAGCTGCCCCTCCTCTGCTCGGATCTGCTCTCGAAGACGTCGTGTTCAGATCACGTTTTCTCCGGTAAACAAAATATTCTACATAAATCATTTTGTGAAACAATTTCAGAACAATGTGAGAGTATAATTTTCTCTGTGTTGGAGCTGTTGTTGTTTTTTTCTTCATGATTTAGCACCGTCTACTAGCTGTGGTTAGCTTAGCATGTAGCGTTAGCATCTGTTAAAGTATTTACTAAACAAATCTGTGGATAAATAATATAACTACATGTGTGTGTAATACATTTGCAGTACATACATATGCTGTGTGTATGTGTATACTGTATGCACACTATATATACAGTATATACATACATACTGCACATACATACTGTACTGTAGTACTGTTTTGATTGTAGGTCCCTGTTACTCTCATGTGAATAAAGCAGTGGGATGCTGTTTGTACAGAAAATATTCCATAACACAAGCTCATCTTTTGGTTATTACTACATTTGTTCTATTGAAATATTTATTTTTTCAGGAAGGCCTGCACACAAGTCACAGACTGGTCTCCCACGCTGAAGTTGACAGACACACTTACTCTGAGACGCAGGAGCAGAAGAACAAGTAATGACACAAGCACCTGGCACAATAATTCAAAAATATTAAAGTAAATCTAAGATAAAATTACTGAAATCAATATAAAATTGAACATTACAGTATATCTTTGTGAATGAGTAAAAAATGTAGGAGCAACTGTATTTATTCTTTCTACTTTGAGTAGCAAACTTGGTCTTATTTTAGACTTTGTGATGCAAACATGACAGTTTTATTCTTTTTTTTTTTAAGGTACAGACGAGTGAAGGGCCGAGTTCCATCGTCTTGGATTCCGGAGGGGTTTGCTGCTTGCTCCAGTCGTCCAGTGGTCGTCCAGTGGTCGTCCAGTGGTCGTCCAGTGGTCGTCCAGTGGTCCCACCAATGATTAGGAATCTGTTCCAGTTTGTTTAAAATCAGAAACTGCCCATCATTTCTTGTTGAGTGTATTTGACCTGGTATTTATTCTGGTATTTATTCTGCAGCCAATCATTTTCATTAAAAGACATCAAATCACCCACAGTTCTCATATTGTATTCAGTTTCAAATGTTTTTAGTTTATTCATTCATTCATTCATTCAACCTTTATTTATACAGGCTTGCCTCGTTGAGCCACGGGGACTCATTTACAAGAGGGACCTGTCTCACTCACACCCAGGGTCAATTTAGAGTTACCAATCAGCCTAAAATTTATAATTATAGCTTTTATTCTTATCAATCTCCTCCTGGAGGAGGAACCACAGCAACGTGCATGTTTTTAAGTTTTGTACTTGTCAATAAAAAACTAAACTGGTAAGTTGCCAAAAAAACAATCACATCTAGTGTTTTTATTTGCAGTAGAACTTCTCATTAGACATTAAACAACGTATCTTATTGAAATAAAGAAGGTGAAACACAGCAACACCAAATGCACTTCAAACGCAGATTTATTTATAGAAATTATATTTTCACTCATTTGTTGCTGTGGTACATAACTGCACACAAACTTCTGGACCAACTGGAGCGTCATCCATCTCCTGGACCAACTGGAGCTTCATCCATCTCCTGGACCAACTGGAGCTTCATCCATCTCCTGGACCAACTGGAGCGTCATCCATCCCTGGACCAACTGGAGCGTCATCCATCTCCTGGACCAACTGGAGCTTCATCCATCCCTGGACCAACTGGAGCTCATCCATCCATCCCTGGACCAACTGGAGCTTCATCCATCCCTGGACCAACTGGAGCGTCATCCATCCCTGGACCAACTGGAGCTTCATCCATCCATCCCTGGACCAACTGGAGTCATCCATCCATCCCTGGACCAACTGGAGCTTCATCCATCCATCCCTGGACCAACTGGAGCATCATCCATCCATCCCTGGAACTCACCTTATGCAGAAATATAACAGAAAGGAGGAAAAGAAAAGTACAGTATACAAACATTAGGGTTCATTTATGAACACACACAAACACACCTAGATTATATATAAAAGAAACCCACGCACACACACACACACACACACCTATATTATATATATATATAAATAAACACAACAGACACCTATATTATATATACAGTATAAATAAATATACACAGACAGCATACATACAGTATATAGGTGCGTGTGTTTATTTGCCAGTTATGCACGAAAATAGTATCATTTAATCACTGACTACATAAAATCATTAAACTAAAAGCTGTCTCTTAAATCATACCTGGTGTTCTCGTTCCTCTGGAGGATACAGAGTCTTTTTTCAGGTGGTTTCTCGTAGCCCAGCCACAAAGAAGGATGCAGGTTTTTGTTTTCGGAGCCTGTTCAACACACACTAGTTGCAGCCACAAATTCAGCTTCGTCTGATTATTCGTACAGCCACGAACAGCGCAACAGGTACCAGAGCTCCTCAAGACATCTTCGTGACAATATTAGCTCAAAATAACAGAAAACAGAACTTTAACAGAACTTCTACGATGCGCACAGATAAACAAGTAAACAACGAGGAGCCAATGCAGAAATTCTACTTCCGGGGTCAAAACGGAAGTAAGTCCCATAATCGCAAATACAGTGCCACCTTCAGGAATATTGTGGATAGCACCTTCGTCATCTGTATACCCATAATGCATTGCAGGGCACTTCAGTTTTCCAGAAAACAGTTAAAAATAAGTTTATCGATGCATTTTTAATGAAAAATCTACAATAAACAAACAAAAAAAGGACAAAGAAGCAGTCGAAAAGCATTCCACACATTAAACAACTTTTAAAATTTTGGACCCTGAGTGAAAGTTGTATTTTAATAGATGACACCCGGAGCGAATCGCTGTTAAAAAGTAGGGCAAGGTGAGGTGTATATTAGTTTATACGCCTGTAGTTGGCAGTGTGGTGCAGATATTGCAAAACGTTGCTGGCTACAAATTGTTGAATATAAATAGCGGATTAGATTAGCTTCCCCTAATTTTGATAAGGCCTTTGTGCATTTGAAATTGTGGACCTAAAAAAATTAATAAGCGTTTTAGAAATTGTGGAACTAATTTTTTAATTAGCGGTGCCCAGCTTTGGTCTTACTACTGTTTACATTCACTGTTTACATTAATACGGTTTACATTTATTACTACTGTTTTACATTTATTACTACTGTTTACATTTACACTACTTTTATATCTACACTACTGCTGATACATATACAGTATTCTCTGACTAGCCTTATCTAAGGATGCCAAATGTGCCTTATGTGCCTTACTGCATATGCCACTTTGCCTCTATACCAACATCAACTACCTCATACATATACTGTGTACATTAACTCATATGCTGCTGTGCCACTCTTTGCAAATGTCAATGCTAGAACCTTCAGTTTATTTTATAGATATACTTTTTATACTTTTTATACTACTATGAAAAAACTCAGGACAGTATTACACTTTTATTATTTCATTTTATGCTTATGTTCATTGGGTGTTTGGTGTTTTAGGGGTGTTTGGTGTTTCAGTGTTGGTGTAAATTTTCATACTTTTATACTACTATGAAAAAACTCAGGACAGTGTTACACTTTTACTATTTTATGCTTATGTTTATTAAATGTTTTAGTGTTTAGTGTTTAGATGGTTACTGTTGCACCGAGGGACTGAGAGAAACGCAATTTCAATCCTGTGTATGTCCTGTACATTGCAGTTCTGACAATAAAGTTGACTTTGACTTTGACTTTGAACTGGAGACCTTCTCACTGAGAGGCAACAGATCTACCAACTGAGCCACTGTGCTGCCTGATTCAAAAAACATTATACAAATTTGTGACAGGGCTAAAGATACAGGTGTAGCTAAGCTTAAGCAAGACCTTGACAAACTGATTATTCATTATAAATTCTAGTTACATTTTACCGTGTGCACCATATATTTTCCAAGGGTGTAAAGAAAAGCACTGATTCTGTTGACATGGTTAACAATGAGTTAAAGCAAATCTTTCAGCACTGACGTGTTTTTGGTTTTCTAGTAATAGCAGTTCCCTTTCAGTCCTGTCTCTCGGTGCAACATATCGCTATGGGAAACTGTGCCCCCGCGCGGTTACCTAAAGTAATACACTCACGCCTTTATGGCAGGGACGTCAGCGTCGCGCCAGAGGCCCCGCCCTCTGGGTACTTAAGCCGCTGACACCCATCCCACTTTCTCTTATTGCCCTTCACCTCGCTTAAACCTGAAACACTCTTCTTCTCGGATCTTCTCTGTATTTCATCGCTCGACCAGAGGTGAGCTTGCTCCCTACACAGAGCGTACAGAGAATCTTTTTCCTACGGACTGCCGGGCTGGCGAAAGCTGGTCCAGCACATTTTTCCTTCACCCCGAAGTTTTCTTCTCCTCTCTCCACAGACTGCTTCGCTCGACGGTGCTGACTGCGCGATACCGCTACCCTGCTAACAAGTAGCAGGCTAGCCGGCGAAAGCGGCGCGAGGAGGGAGACGTCTCCGGAAAACGTTAGCACTGCTAACGGGCTTAACTCTTCTCACCCATGGCTCCTGAGAAGGTAATGTGAAAACCCAAAATTCAAAGAAGACCAGCAGGCCAGGGAGCTCCAACTCCCGTGCCTTTTCTCTTCTGCTTTTCTATTGCTTGGTTAGCGAACGCTAACTGCAAGGCACGCTACCTGCTAAGCTAACGAAGCTAACAGGCCAGCAGCCTCGAGCAGCTCAGCAAGAGGACGTCCTCGGACGAGGAACTCTGGCAGGCTGTGAGCTCCGGAACCCGAACCTGCTTCAGCGGATCTGGCTACCCCCTTTTCAGCAGCGGTCACCCACGAGGCCTGTCCGGTCTGCTCAGGGATGTTACACGTGAAGACACTCAAAGTTTTTCTTGCGGATGACCCCAGAGAAAGGAGAGTGAAAATCGAGCAACCCCACTGCTATCTGGCTAGCTCCCACGGTTAGCATGGTTAACCAGGAGCACCCATGACAACACGGGGCGGACGACAGCGTTGCTAACACGATTAGCGCAGCTACGAGCGGACAACGAAGGACTCCATCGTGAGGTATGTGAAAATGCTTGGTCTAGCTTGCTAGCTAACCTTCTCATATTTTGCCTGTTTCGCTATCCTGTGCGGCCGAATCGACGGTAGAATTAATCGCATAACTAAGTGTTTTTTACCAATGCTACGCTGCTTGAGGGCCCGTCTTAGCACCGCTAGCGGGCTCACGAGTGTCTCCACGTTTAGCCCAGGCTAACAAGGAGACTCTCTGTCCAGCACAGTCCAGGAGGAAGAATTTCAGCTACCTGTTCAGCTGCGCTACCTGGTAGTTTTCATATGCCCACGACCAAACATCATGACGCTGAGAGCTTATCTTATCTTTCAACCTTGGCTCTCGACGGAGGTAGTCGCTAGTCCTTTCCTCTCCCATCCTTCTCTCCCCCCCGCTGCTGCCTGCAGCTCCTTAGCAAAGCACCTCGAACGCAAATTTAGATGGATTGGAGGTTTGGGCATTCGATTCTACGAACAAGATTTCTACAGACGAAAAGGCACAAGGGGTGCCAGTCCACCCTCACAGAGTGACGAAGAGGATACGCCATGGATTCCTGTGGGTGTGGATGGTGTGCGTCTCGCTCTCTGTGCTGTGCTCTGTGGAGGTGAAGAATCTGGATTATATTGGATTACGATGGCAGCGCTTTGCTTTTTGGCGTTTGTGGAGCACTGGCCTATCGCAAAAGAGGGAGACTTCAGCAGGACTTAATGCCTGGAGCACCCGACGTCTGGTCTGCGCGGTGACCTCGAGAAATCAGCTGTTTGCGAGCTTATCCAGAGGGTGAACAGATCACCCTCGGATTGGGACTCTGGACGCTGTGGTCAACATCTGAAGTCAGAGCTTGGATCAGTAGAAAAAGTCCCGAATTGGATCACTTGGAACAGAGTCGCCCTTATCGGAGCCAAGATGGTCTAGTGGCAGGGCTTTTGACTACGGATCCGAAGGTCGCGGGTTCGCGCCCCGGCCACTACCTAGCTTGGGGTGTCTATGAGTGCACACCTATTTCTCCAGCTCCCCGGGCGCTTTCGGGCTGCTCACTGCACCACCTGGTAGGTGGTTGGGTTAAATGCAGAGACGAATTTCGTCTGTGTATGGGAACATACGCAGATGACAGGAATAGACATTATTATTATTATATTATTATACAGACTGAAGGCTGCAGAAATTACAATGTGAGCCTGAAGTGAAAATATTTGTCAATTCTTATCTGACTCCCTTGGAAACAGCCTTGAAAAAGGCTGGATATCTAATTTCTCCTGAGATGTGCTCTACTGTGGACAAAACTGCTGCTCTTGTCTTGTCTGCTACCCCCCCCGTAGAACTTTTCTATGAGCGTTATCAGAGGCCGGCTGGTCAGACTGTCGCTATCTGGAATGTCTCATGGACAGAAACCTCCCTGCCTCAGTCTCAACATGCAACGTGTAACTGTCTTAAATGTGCTTAGTGCTATAGTTCTTACTGTGTCATGCGGTGTCTTGGCAAACAAAATGTGATACATTTTCTAATATGGTAAATGGTAAATTGAGCTTATTTATATAGCGCTTTCCAGCCCCCTGTGAGGAGCCCCAAAGCGCTTTACAATACCAACCATCCACCCATTCATTCAGACATTCATACACCGGTAGTGGTAGCCTGCCTTGCAAGGCGCCATCCAGACCTACCGGGAGCAACTCGGGGTTAAGTGTCTTGCCCAGGGACACAACGACACATGGTGGGCGAATGTGGGATTCGAATCTCCAACCTTCCGATCAGGGGTTGACTGCCATTACCACTACACCACGGCTGCCCCTACCAACGCTGTGATCCTCATGGTACTTTCCTTTTTTCACACCTTTGACCTTCATCCCGACACGGATGAGAGAGGCCGCGCTGAAGAACATGTCATGTGTTCTGAATAAGCAGCAGCTTTACACACTCACCCCATCTTCAGGATGACTGTGCATACATAATCACGTTGTATTGGTGAAAACTGGTGCAATGTTAATAAAAGCTCTTTGAATCTTTGAATCTTTGAATCTTTGAATCTTTATCCACCCATGAGGCTATGGATGACTCTCTGACATTAACCATGTCAGGGCCCGAGGGACCCTGGTGGGGTGGACAAGGACGAGTGGCCTCGGTGCTGCAGGCCCACCAGGCAGAAAAGCTACAGGAGCTACAAGGGACCACCAGCAAAAAGAAAAGTAAAGTCTGAGATGCCCTTGCACCATTACAGGCACTCTCATTCAGAGAGGGAGAGAAAATGCCGAACTTTTACCACTAGTACCTGTGTTTAAGGAGCCCAGACTAGCTGGTTCGGAACGTTTAAACACACAAGAACACTCAGACCCTTGTGTATAAAGAAAAATTGCCATCCAAACACGACAATAAAGTCTCAGACTACTGAATGCATCCTGGTCCCAAAATGGGACCAGTTTGTCCGCTCACGCAGTATGGGAACCTGACCTTTTGAGCCCAGACTTCACTTGTAAAATGCTACAAGGAGCTGGTGGTATGTGTGCGCACTAAACATAACTCATCTACTGTATGTGTAATAAATGTATTTGTTTAGTCAGCTCTTTGTTCCCACTGTGAGGTTGGCTCCCTCTCCTGGACTTTCCATGTGTTTTCCATTCAACTAACCCTGCTCCATTTTAGTTATTTCAGATTTAGTTTATTTCCCTGTCCTGTCCCAGATTAGTTAAATTCCTGTTTAGTTTACTTCCCTGTTCAGTCCCAGTTTAGTTATTCATGTTACATGTTTTAGTTAGTTCCCTAGCCCTGGTCTGTTATTTATTACTTCCCCAAGTGTTCACTCTGGTCCTTCCTGGTGTTGTGCTGCAATTAGTCTGATTATTTTCACCTTTGTCCCAAGCCCTGCCTGTGTGTATATAAGTTCCTCTGTGAGTTCTGTCTTTGTCGGTTCGTCATCGTTTTGGGTTCATCCTAGTCCTGTTCCCCGAGTTCCCTGAGTTATGTGAGTTATGCTGCCATTGTCAGCCTTTTTTCTGTTTGAACAATTAAAGTATTTATTTTTGTACTTTGCCTCCTGAGTCCTGTCTGCAAATGGGTTCTTTCCACGGTCCCTGAGCCTGGACCCTAACAGTACGAACCGACCAGTTTCTGAGCCCAGCAGACAGGTTCTCCTGAGTTTTTTTTTTTTTGTTTTTTGCTTACCTGTTTTTTGAGTTTTCTTCAAGATGAGGAGAACCACCATCCGATGTGGTACCTATTGGACTAAACCCGTCCTGGACCTGACGGAGTACAGCCAGGCGGTGGAGGTTCTGCCTTCACCTCTCCTGCTGCAGGAGGAGAGAAGGACTAAAGGTAGCCACACAACACCCAGGTCCAGTTTTTCCTCAGCTCCCGTGCCGACTTACTCTGGGTGGACGTCGGGTGAGGACGCAGAGTCAGAGGACGAACTCTGGCTTGCCCCCGTGGTCCACTCACAACCTCGTCGTAAGAGAGGCAAAAACAAGACCCGGAGAGGGTCCACCACACCTCCGGTCCGTCCAGTGGTTCCCGCTCGGTCCGGCGAGACTGAGTCCCCTGTGTTCAGCTCCAGTGTCACTGTGGGCGCGGTCCCCGTTGCCTCACCTCCCAGGATTCCGGTGAGGACGAAGCTCGACCCCACACCTCCGACATGTACAGCTGTTCCTGCTCAGTTCGGCGAGACTGGGTCCCACTCGTCCCAGCTCCAGACCAGTGACTTTGCTTCAATAAATCAAACCTTATTACGTTTGCTGACCTCTGCCATGGACAATCCAGACTGTATTAACCTTTTGCTTTCCTCTGCAGAAAGCCTTGTGTTTTCTCAACCTGGTTTGGCCTAGCTTCCTTTTTATAAAGGGCTTTTGAGTGAGATAAGGGCTGGAAAGTTCATTCTCAATAGTCCAGGTATCAAATCCGCTCATTCTCAATCAGTTCATCTGGACAGTTTCTTTTTAGTAGAAACGTTTCACCCTCACTCCAGAGGGCTTCGTCAGTCAGAGCAGTCCAAAGCAAACTGAAGCTACCCCACCAAGTAAACAACTTAAGTGGACCAACCAGTTTGCTGTAGCCAAGATGGTTTCTGGGGGCTTGTCCCTCGTCGACTCCTCCCAGGCAGGCAGACATGTCCAAAGTGGTTCAAGACCAGAAAGTTCATTCTCAATAGTCCAGGTATCAAATCCGCTCATTCTCAATCAGTTCATCTGGACAGTTTCTTTTTAGTAGAAACGTTTCACCCTCACTCCAGAGGGCTTCGTCAGTCAGAGCAGTCCAAAGCAAACTGAAGCTACCCCACCAAGTAAACAACTTAAGTGGACCAACCAGTTTGCTGTAGCCAAGATGGTTTCTGGGGG
>JBBPBX010007031.1:24306-66484 GCA_038048925.1 Garcialebias charrua | reverse complement strand
CCCGGATGACTGAGCTTCTCACCCTATCTCTAAGGGAGAGTCCAGCCACCCTGCGGAGAAAACTCATTTCAGCCGCTTGTATCCGAGATCTTGTTCTTTCGGTCATAACCCAAAGCTCATGACCATAGATGAGGGTGGGAACGTAGATCGATCGGTAAATTGAGAGCTTTGCCTTTTGACTCAGCTCTCTCTTCACCACGACAGACCGGTACAGCGCCCGCTTCACTGCGGACGCTGCACCTATCCGCCTATCGATCTCACGCTCCAGTTTTCCCTCATTCGTGAACAAGATCCCGAGATACTTAAACTCCTCCACTTGGGGCAGGACCTCCTCCCCGACCCGGAGAGGGCACGCTACCCTTTTCCGGCTCAAGACCATGGCCTCGGATTTGGAGGAACTGATCCTCATCCCGGCCGCATCGCATTCAGCTGCAAACCGCTCCAGTGAAAGCTGTAGATCACGAGCTGATGAAGCCAATAGGACCACATCATCTGCAAAAAACAGAGAAGCGATTCTAAGGCCACCAAAACGGATCCTCTCAACACCTTGGCTGCGCCTAGAAATTCTGTCCATAAAAGTTATAAACAGAATCGGTGACAAAGGGCAACCTTGGCGGAGTCCAACTCTCACCGGAAACGAGCCTGACTTACTGCCGGCAATGCGGACCAAGCTCTGACACCGGTCGTACAGGGACCTAACAGCCCATATCAATGGGCCTGGTACCCCATACTCCCGGAGTACCCGCCACAGAACCCCCCGAGGGACGCGGTCGAATGCCTTTTCCAAGTCTACAAAGCACATGTAAACTGGTTGGGCAAACTCCCACGCACCCTCCAGGACCCTGTTGAGGGTGTAGAGCTGGTCTAGTGTTCCACGACCAGGACGAAAACCACACTGCTCCTCCTGAATCCGAGGTTCGACTATCCGACGGACCCTCCTCTCCAGAACCCCTGAATAGACCTTACCAGGGAGGCTTAAGAGTGTGATCCCTCTATAGTTGGAACACACCCTACGGTCCCCCTTTTTGAATAGGGGAACCACCACCCCAGTCTGCCAATCCAAGGGAACTGCCCCCGATGTCCACGCGATATTGCAGAGTCGCGTAAGCCAACACAACCCCACAACATCCAGAGCCCTAAGGAACTCAGGACGAATCTCATCCACCCCCGGAGCCTTGCCACCGCGGAGCTTTTTAACCACCTCGGCGACCTCCGCACCAGAGATTGGAGAGCCCGATCCAAAGTCCCCAGGCTCCGCTTCCTCAGTGGAAGACGTGCCAGTAGGATTGAGGAGGTCTTCGAAGTATTCCGCCCACCGACTCACAACATCCCGAGTTGAGGTCAACAGCACGCCATCCCCACCATAAATGGTGTTGGTCGCGTACCGCTTTCCCCCCCTGAGACGCCGGATGGTGGACCAGAATCGCCTCGAAGCCGTACGGAAGTCATTCTCCATGGCCTCTCCGAACTCCTCCCACGCCCGAGTTTTTGCCTCAGCAACCACCCGAGCCGCATGCCGCTTGGACTGCCGGTACCTATCTGCTGCTTCCGGGGTCCCACAGGCCAAAAAGGCCCAATAGGACTCCTTCTTCAGCTTGACAGCATCCCTCACCGCCGGTGTCCACCACCGGGTTCGAGGGTTGCCACCACGACAGGCACCAACAACCTTGCGGCCACAACTCCGATAAGCTGCCTCGACAATAGAGGCGCGAAACATGGCCCACTCGGGCTCAATGTCCCCCGCCTCCCTCGGAACGTGTTCAAAGCTCTCCCGGAGGTGGGAGTTAAAGCTCCGTCTTACGGGAGACTCTGCCAGACGTTCCCAGCAGACCCTCACAATACGTTTGGGTCTGCCAGGTCTGACCGGCATCCTCCCCCACCATCGGAGCCAACTCACCACCAGGTAGTGGTCAGTTGACAGCTCCGCCCCTCTCTTCACCCGAGTGTCCAGGACATGCGGCCGCAGATCAGATGAGACGACAACAAAGTCGATCATTGAACTACGACCTAGGGTGTCCTGGTGCCAAGAGCACATATGGACACCCTTATGCCTGAACATGGTGTTCGTTATGGACAATCCATGACGAGCACAGAAGTCCAACAACAGAACACCACTCGGGTTCAGATCAGGGGGGCCGTTCCTCCCAACCACACCCCTCCAGGTCTCACTGTCATTGCCCACGTGAGCGTTGAAGTCCCCCAGCAGAACAAGGGAGTCCCCAGGAGGCGCACCCTCCAATACCCCCTCCAAGGACTCCAAAAAGGGTGGGTAATCTGCGCTGCCGTTCGGCGCATAGGCACAAACAACAGTCAGAGCCCGTCCCCCCACACGTAGGCGAAGGGAGGCTACCCTCTCGTTCACCGGGGTGAACCCCAACGTACAGGCACCGAGATGGGGGGCAACAAGTATGCCCACTCCTGCTCGGCGCCTCTCACCAGGGGCAACTCCAGAGTGGAAGAGTGTCCAACCCCTCTCAAGGAAACTGGTTCCAGAGCCAGAGCCATGCGTTGAGGTGAGTCCGACTATTTCTAGCCGGAACCTCTCAACCTCACACACTAGCTCAGGCTCCTTCCCCACCAGAGAGGTGACATTCCATGTCCCAATGGCCAGCTTCTGTAGCCGAGGATCAGACCGCCAGGGTCCCCGCCCTCGGCCACCACCCATTCCACAATGCACCCGACCCCTTTGGCCCCTCCCACAGGTGGTGAGCCTATGGGAAGGGGGACCCACGTCTCCTCTTCGGGCTGTGCCCGGCCGAGCTCCATGGGTGAAAGCCCGGCCACCAGGCGCTCGCCAACGTGCCCCTCCTCCGGGCCTGGCTCCAGAGTGGGGCCCCGGTGACCCGCGTCCGGGCGAGGGAACATTGTTTCCATTTATATTACTCATCATAAGGGGTCTTGTGGGCTGCGCTTTGTCTCGTCCCTCACCTAGGACCTGTCTGCCTTGGGTGACCCTACTAGGGGCATAAAGCCCCTGACAGCATAGCTCCTAGGATCATTGGGACACTCAAACCCCTCCACCACGGTAAGGTGGCAGCCCAGGGAGGGGTAAAAACAATACGTCAAACAGAAACATGAACTTCGAGTTTTTGTGCAGCATTATGAAACTCTGTGAATATCACATCATGTTGCTGCTGATTTTTTTCATGTTGCTGCTGATCTGTTTCATGTTGCTGTGTTCATTCATGCTCATCTGTTCGCACAGACTCATGTCCGTGCTGCTGTTCGACGTATTGTGTTTATTGCTTTTATGCTTTTAGTGCTCATCATATTTTTAGTTGATGTTTTTCTTTTTTTTTTTTTTTTCCATTTATAGATGGCCTCCCTTCTCACCTTATAGCCATCCTCTCACTCCAATATGTATTTTTTTATAGAGAGAAAGAAAAGAGAAAGTAAGACAACAAAACAACAATTATCCACAAAAAGAGCACAAGGCAAACACACCCAACCTCCGTCCGCAATCCTGCAAAGCACATGACAGAACACAGCAACGAAACATACATGCATAAAGACTAATAATATTCATGACCTTGCAGTAGATTTCTATAAATACACATACCCATACCTACAAATATATATACAGTATACATACATATACATTTATATTCATTCATATACAGGTAGTCCCCGATTTACGAGCGCTCTGATCTGCGAGGTTCCAGACTTACGAGCTGCGAATTTTTGGAAAAAACGAAAAAAATACTGAGTTTTCATGTGTTTTTTCACCACAGTTAGTTAGCTAAGCATATGGACACACGTTTCCGATCATTTTTATGCACTCATAAGCAGTTTTTGGATGAAAATAGAGTGTTTGTAGTCGCGCTAGCGAAAACCGTTCCAATTTACGAGCGAAATTCCGGATTTACGAGAGAAATGGCGGCCGTTCCAAATTACGAGATTTCCGGTTTACGAGCGCCTCGTTGTAACGGATCTCGCTCGTAAATCGGGGACTACCTGTACCCATCTACATATCTGCATATATCTAAATACGTATACATCCCTGCATCCATTTGTGTGTGGTTGTGAGCATGCATAAGTGAATAAGGTTCCTCCAATAGAACATTTAGTAGCGACTGTGAAGCATCAGAGATCCGTCCCCCCAAAGCCCGAGGCAGACGAAGGAGCGATCAAAGCCCAAGACCCCAGGAAGGACCCCGAGCCCAGAGTCCCCAGGGCCACCCGAACAGGACGAGCCACTCGCCCACTCCCCAGATCCGACCAAGGGGAAGAACCGGACGAACCCCACCAGCGACCACATACAATGACCCCCCGGGGTCAACCGCGACAAATTCACAGGCCCCCGCCGGAGCCCGCTGCACCGACGTAGCCCCAGGGCCGGTCACCGAGGCCCGGGCACCGGGGACGCCCACCCCTCAGGCCCAGACCCGACAGGACCAGAGGACACGAGCCCCACCAGGCCGAGCCGACAAACGCCCAAGCGCCCAACCCCAGATATTGAGGGCCCCAAGCACGCCCGCAGGCGAAGGAACACCCACCAGGGGGCCACGTGGCAGGAGCGCAACACTAAGTAGCCTCAGATGTATCAGAGAGAGGCAGTCCAAGTCCCAGCCTGACACTTAAACATTCATACACAGACACACTCATTCAGACCCACCCTCATCCTCACCCTCACTCACAGAAAGACAAACAATAACGACACGTTCCATTCATAATCCCGATGCACACTCTATACCCCCTAGGTCCAAGACATGTACCTGCCCCCTACATGGGGCAGCCCACATCCAAACCCAGGAGGTAGGCCCATTCATTCTGGGGCGGAGAGTAGCAGACATCCAAGATCCGGCCCTACCCGCGCCCTGCCGACAGAGTCAGAGAGTCAGAGTCAGAGAGTCTTTATTGTCATTTGCACCGCATGTGGTACATGTGATGAAAACGAGATTATGTACACGGGGTCCCAGTTACATCCAACAACAAATGCAAGAGAAAAACAGTAATAACATCTAGAATTAACTATGAAAAACATCAACTAGTAATACACTAAGCCTAATATAGTGGAAATAAACAGCAGCACGAACATGAGTTTGTATGAGCAGATGGTCCCAGACACAGACAGGACAGGACACCCGAGCCTAAGCAGCCCCAGAGGGAGCGCACCGCCAGGCCCCCCAACGGCGAACCCCCAGGCCCCGAACCCCCCCACATCCCAGGACAACCCCTGACGGCCCACCCCCAGAATGTCCGCCAGGCAACCAGGGGGGTAAGAGAAAAATAAATAAATAATATATATATATATATATATATATATATATATAAATACATAAATAAATAAAATTGAAATTAACAAATCAAGACCCCGACACACACACCCCCGTCCCCAAATGTACTGTTGGTGAGTGTTGTTCTAAAGTGTACTTAAAAAGGAAAGAGAAGGAGCAAAGGCTGGCATTGTACCAGTTTCCCCTCCACTCCAACTCTAACCCAGGCCCTTATTGTCTAAATGCATAATGTTGAGTGAGCATAGGCATGGGGGCGAGAGTGATGTCATCCCGCCACCCATAACCATAGTGCTCATTCCATTCCCTATATGTGACTTTTATGAGGATGTTTATGAATGAATGTCTAAAGTGTATATAAAATTGAGTCCCAGGTGGTTCTGAACAACAGAGATGTAAAACCGTTGTAGCACACCCGAGACTCAAATTCCCTACATGTATTAATTTAGATGAAGAGGGCGGAGGTGCGTGGTGAGGGATGGGGAGAAAATATCTGCAGGAACAATGCTCCCGCAGCGAGTCAGCTCCCCCGCTGACCCTGCGTACCCCCCTCCAGTTCGCCAAGGTCCACCCAAGGAGCGAGGCAAAAGAAACACCTCTCCGACCACCAGGCCATTGAGTCAAGACCAGAGAGGGACACGGTCCCAAGGGCCGCCAGCAGCAGAACCAACAGCCCACACCCACCAGGGCCGCCACGACCCCTGCGAACCGCAGTTAGCCCGCCGCCCAAGAAGATACAAAATCCCACATGGACGACACGGCCAAGAGCGCCCGCCCAACTGCAGACAGAGCCAGGAATCACCGAGAACAGGCCCCAACCAGGGCCCGCACACCGGCCAAGCATAGTCCAAGACCATCATCAAGGATATCCACTTAGTCCCCACCCCAGAAGAAATACTACACCCACCCTTCATATTAACTACTTTCAGAACACATGACAGATTAAGACACCCAGGCTGGGTTTACCCGCCCCCTCCCATTGGCCACCAGTCACGCTCCCAGACACCCAACCCCCCAGCACATGAACCCCCAACCCACCAGCGAGCCGAGGGCCCCCGGCCAGAGCCGGGCACCAGAGCGCCAGCCAGCCCATAGCCCGGCGACCCGCCCGCCAGAGCTCAAGACCCCCGATCCCCATCAGGCCCAAGCCCGGGGACGACACGCCCCCAGAATCCCAAGCTCCCGGCGCCCACCCCGAAACCACCCCAGCACAGCCGGGTCACCGACCGGCGACCCATGACCGCTGCCGCCGACCACCAGAGGGCCCGCATGCCGCCCCCGGCAGACATCCCCCAGAACCCCCCCGGTCCTCCCCAGGTCAAAGGCAGGGTCCTCCCCGCCCAAGCAGCCCCAACCCCCCGGCGCCCTAAACCCCAACCTCCCCCACCAGCCCCAATGCCCCACAAGGCCAGATCCCAGACCCCCCACCCTCACTACGTAACGGAGCCGATCAAAGAATGCCAAATAGATTGATCCGATGTGTCGGCAGATGCTGTTTCAAGACTAATATGATCTAACAGAAGATTTTTATACTGATTAATGCTAAGATTATTTTTATTTTTCCAATTTACGAGTATGGTTTTCTTTGCGATGCATAAGGCAGTGAAAAGCATACAGGATGTATTTTTTTCTAGTATAACATCTTCAAAGATACCCAATAAGCAAACAGATGGAGAGAGTGGGATATTAAATTTCAAACATTTAGACAAGTCTTCACATACCTGTACCCAGAACCTCTGAACGGGTGGACAGAACCAGAGTGCGTGAATATAATCATCAGGTATATTGCCTTTGCACTGTGAGCAGTTGTTAGATGGTGTAAAACCCATCTTAAACATTCGCTGACCTGTATAATGTACTCTATAGAGAACCTTATATTGTATTAATTGTAAATTGGAGATTCTAGTCAATTTAAAAGTATTTAAACATACTTGAGACCAAATTTTTTGTTCAAAGTTGATTGATAAATCTGACTCCCATTTTTCAACAGGTAGTGTTATCGAGTCATCGATTCTAGACAGTTTTTTGTATATTTTAGATAATAATTTGGGGGTTGAAGATTAATGAACTCTAACACACATGTTGGTGTTTCCAGCAATGTTTTATTAAGCTTAAATTTCTTTTTTACAATAGACTTAATTTGTTGGTATTGTAGGAAATATTTATTATCAATGTCATATTGTATTATTAATTTATTGAATGGAATAAAGTCTATACCCTCAAATATGTGTTCCAGACATTCAATTCCTTTCAATCTCCAACCTGGGAAATTTAACATATTATTTTCTTGCTGTATGTCAGGGTTATTCCAGAGAGGTGTATGTCTACATGGGAACAGTGAAGACTTTGTCATTTTCAGATACTCCCACCATGCTGTCAGAGTTGAGCTAATGTGGATACTTTTGAAGCAGAGATGTTTTTTTCATAAAAGAATTAATAGGCCATGTTATAGAACCATTTACATATATTTGTAATTTGTCGTTCTTAACGGGAATTTTTCCAAACAGAATGAAGATAGCTAAAGTGGTTCCACTCTATAAGAATGGTGACAAATGTCAATACAACAACTACAGACCAATACTGTATCTCTGTTGCCACAGTTCTCTAAAATCTTGGAAAAACTGTTTGCATCCAGATTTGATCTCTTTCTTGAAAAACATAATATACTAAGTAATAGTCAATAATAATAATAATAATAATTGTCTAATCTTGTCATCTGCGTATGTTTCCCATACACAGACGAAATTCGTCTCTGCATTTAACCCAACCACCTACCAGGTGGTGCAGTGAGCAGCCATAGAAGGCGCTCGGGGAGCTGGAGAAATAGGTGTGCACTCATAGACACCCCAAGGTGTGCAGTGGCCGGGACGCGAACCCGCGTCCTTCGGGTCCCAAGTCAAACGCCCTAACCACTACACCATCTTGGCTCCTATGGGTTTAGATCAAAAAATTCAACTTGGTTGGCTTTAATGGAGTTAATGGAACACATTACCACGGCAGCAGATCAAAAGCAATACTGTGTAAGTGTGTTTGTTGATCTAAAAAAAGGCATTTGACATGATTGATCACACAATACTACTAGAAAATTTGAATAAATATGGCATCAGAGGACCGGCTCTGCAGTGGTTACATAGTTATTTACAGAATAGAAAACAATTTGTACAGATAGATGAAACAAGATCTAACCTTTGTGAGATATCATGTGGTGTACCGCAGGGATCTGTACTTGGTCCTAAGTTGTTTATATTGTATATTAATGATTTAATGGATGTTTCGTGTATTCTTCAATGTGTTCTTTTTGCCGATGACACAACATTCTTTTATTCTGGTAATAACCTGGAGCAAATGTTGGAATTGATGAAGAAGGAATTTATTAACATACAAAACTGGTTTAATTTAAATAAGTTATCACTAAATATTCAAAAAACAAATTATATGATTTTTAGTAATAAAAAGGTAACTACTGAAGTTCCTTTCAGCATCAACGGAGTTGAAATATGTAGAGTAAAAGAAATTAAATTCTTGGGTGTAATTATTGATGAGAGATTGTCATGGAAGCAACACATAAATTACGTTAAAATTAAATTATCTAAATCCATTGGAGTACTATATAAGGTAAAGGACTTACTTGATGATAACTCTTTGTTTTTGCTGTATAGTACAATCATACTACCACATTTAATTTATTGTGTTGAAATTTGGGGTACAGCATGCAAAACTACAACGAAACCTATTTTTATTTTACAGAAAAGAGCTTTAAGGACAATAACTAGAACGCATTATCATCATCCATCTGGTGTGTTGTTTTATAAATTGAAGTTACTAGGATTTTATGATTTGGTGGAATATAATATTTTTTTACTATTACGGTATATAAAGCACAAAATAACACTCTACCTTCAAATATTCAAAAGCTTTTTGTAAAAAGGATAAGTAGTTATAATTTAAAGGGTAAAGATATTTTTGTTCTCGGGGGGTTCTGTGGGAGGTACTCCGGGAGTATGGGGTACCAGGCCCTTTGATAAGGGCTGTTAGGTCCCTGTACGACCGGTGTCAGAGCTTGGTCCGCATTGCCGGCAGTAAGTCAGGCTCGTTTCCGGTGAGAGTTGGACTCCGCCAAGGTTGCCCTTTGTCACCGATTCTGTTCATAACTTTTATGGACAGAATTTCTAGGCGCAGCCAAGGTGTTGAGAGGATCCGTTTTGGTGACCTTAGAATCGCTTCTCTGTTTTTTGCAGATGATGTGGTCCTACTGGCTTCATCAGTTCGTGATTTACAACTTTCACTGGAGCGGTTTGCAGCCGAGTGTGATGCGGCCGGGATGAGGATCAGTTCCTCCAAATCCGAGGCCATGGTCTTGAGCCGGAAAAGGGTAGCATGCCCTCTCCGGGTCGGGGAGGAGGTCCTGCCCCAAGTGGAGGAGTTTAAGTATCTCGGGATCTTGTTCACGAATGAGGGAAAACTGGAGCGTGAGATCGATAGGCGGATAGGTGCAGCGTCCGCAGTGAAGCGGGCGCTGTACCGGTCTGTCGTGGTGAAGAGAGAGCTGAGTCAAAAGGCAAAGCTCTCAATTTACCGATCGATCTACGTTCCCACCCTCATCTATGGTCATGAGCTTTGGGTTATGACCGAAAGAACAAGATCTCGGATACAAGCGGCTGAAATGAGTTTTCTCCGCAGGGTGTCTGGACTCTCCCTTAGAGATAGGGTGAGAAGCTCAGTCATCCGGGAGGGACTCGGAGTAGAGCCGCTGCTTCTCCACATCGAGAGGAGCCAGTTGAGGTGGCTCGGGCATCTGGTTAGGATGCCTCCTGGACGCCTCCCTGGTGAGGTGTTCCGGGCATGTCCCACCGGGAGGAGACCCAGAGGAAGACCCAGGACGCGCTGGAGGGACTATGTTTCTCGGCTGGCCTGGGAACGCCTTGGGATTCCCCCGGAGGAGCTGCTCCAAGTGGCTGGGGAGAGGGAAGTCTGGGCCTCCCTACTTAGGCTGCTACCCCCGCGACCCGACCCCGGAGAAGCGGAAGAAGATGGATGGATGGATGGATATTTTTGTTATACCACAATATAGAACAAGTTTAAAGGGTCGTTTTAATTTAATACATGGAATTGGTATTTGGAATAGATTGGACTATGATGTAAAGGTTGCACAGTCAATGCCTGTATTCAAGAAAATGATCAAGAATACATTGTTGAAAAACTATGTGTAAATGTTATATACTTAAAATCTCTCTAAATTGGTTATATAATTTATGAATTACAAATATGATTTATGGATAAATTTTGTTTGAAATGATTGTTTGAATGGAATTTTGTTTTTACAAAAAGGGGCAGATATTATACGATTATTTTCTTCTTCTGCTTCCTTTCATTTTAAATTTGTTCTTTATTTTTCTGAATCTTTTGTAATTATCTTTTGTTCTTTTGTATTTTTAAATTTGAAATGAATAAATAAATAAACACAGAGGGAGAACGAGCATGACGCCTTAGGCAGGACAATCCAGAGACAACTGACAAGACACCAAGGGGCTGAATATATACAGACACTGACTGACAAGGTGAAATGACAGACACCTACGGTGATTAGGATTAGAGACAGGTGTGACAGTGCTGGATCACAGGAGGAGGAAGGGCTGGTAAACATGAGGGAAAAACACAACATGCAGGACCAGACCCCAGAAAACCCTACAGGAACCCCCCCTCAAACGATGGCCCCTGAAATCCCAAGGAGAGCACCATCCACTTTGGAGGGAGGGTGGGAAGATAAAAGACAAGAGTAGGGCAACATAAACTGAACACAAAAGGGAAACACAGAAACCCTAAGACCCCCCGAGTCAAGGTGGGTGGTCAGGAGACCATCCATGGCAGGGCTGAAGATCCGTGGGGGGACCTGGCGACCGTCAGTATAACAGGCCAGAGGTCTGGTGGGTGGCCAGGATGCCATCTACCCTTGGACCAGGGTTCCGGTGGGCGACCACGAGACCGTCCCTTTATGGCCAGCAGAGAGGCTACAGCTGCAGGTGATGAGACGCCAGAGACAGCTGTAGCTCGATGAATGAGGGCCTTGTGAGCAAGTCTTGAACTAATAATTTAGGATGAGAAGGGATTGAATTGTAACAGTTTTGATCAAACATTGTAAATTATTTTATGTACCAGATTGTGCAATATTGAAAGGTCTGTTGAAGCTCAAATTAAGTGTTGGGGACGAATCAGCTATCACCACATCGAATTGAAGCTCAATAGCTAAAAAAAATGACCGATTTGTAACCATTTTTGTGTTTGCTGTAGTTGCTTAGCTGTGCTTTGGACTTAATCAAAAAGTTTATCATACCATACCATACCATTTTATTTATAAAGCACTTTAAACAGGAACAAGTCCACACCAAAGTGCTGGACAAACAAACACGCAACAGGCAACACAGACAATGAAGTACAACACGAAAAACATAAAAACATTGCAGATCATAAATCAAACGATCCAATACAAATCAGCTGGCATTGAAAGCGATGGAGTAGTAGTGAGTTTTTAACCGGGATTTGAAAACTGAGAGGGAGGGGGCCTGTTTGATGAGCAGCGGTAACTCGTTCCAGAGTCTTGGGCCTGCTACAGAGAACGCCCTGTCACCCCTGCGCTTAAGGCGAGTTTCTGGAACTATTAAGAGTACCTGATCCTCTGACCTCAAAGCACGTGGAGGGACATATGGGTGAATCAGATCCGAGAGATAGGCGGGGGCGAGACTGTTCAGCGATTTGTAGACATACATGAGAATTTTGAATTGGATTCGAAGATGAACCGGTAGCCAGTGAAGGGAGGCCAAGACTGGTGTAATGTGCTCTCTTTTGCGTGTGCTGGTTAAAAATCGGGCAGCTGCGTTCTGAACCAGTTGTAATCGTGCAATGGTGGCTTGACTGACGCCAAACAGAAGTGAATTGCAGTAATCAAGCCTAGATGTAATGAATGCGTGAATCACTGTCTCCAGGTGCTTTTTGGATAATATGGGCTTCAGCTTAGACAGACGTCTCAGCTGGAAAAAACAGGATTTGACGATCATGTTTACATGACTGTTGAGTTTCATGGAAGGATCCATTATCACTCCCAGATTTTTGACTTTTTGTTTTTCGGATAGGGGTAGAGCAGACAGGTCAATGCAGTGGTTTGAGGTTGTGTCATTGGGAAGGAACAATATGGCTTCAGACTTCTTATCATTGAAGCTTAAGAAATTTAAAGCCATCCAGTCCCTGATGTCAGCCAGGCAGTCGAGCAGAGGTTGAATAGAGCCTGTACCATTTTGTCTTAGGGGGAAGTAGATTTGACAGTCATCAGCGTAGAAGTGGAAAGGTATATTGTGTTTCCGGAAAATAGCACCGAGTGGCAGCAGGTATAAGGAGAACAAGAGAGGACCCAGGATGGACCCCTCATGGACATTCACTGATCACTTTCTAAAAATGTCATTAAAATCTGTTCAGTGGCTCATGAAATATTTTGCAAACATGATGGACAAAGAAACTCACACAAACCTACACAGACCCTTCTGCCTTAAAGACAGGAAAAATAAACCAGTAGCCGTTTCTCCTTTTCATTATTTTTGCAGCGGTTTGACATGTTTTTCACAAAGGCAAAGACTACAAGGATAAAACTATCAACATGCAAAGATCCCTTGTGAGTTTTTTGTTTAACACAGAAACATTACTGCTGCTAGAAGGAGATGCAATCTAATTAGCAAATAATTAGCAGCTCTGACACCAAACTTGTTATTTTGGCAATTAAAGCTATGAAATTCAAAGCTGAAAGAGATAATCACCTATTAGCTGCCTGAATTTGCAAGCAAATACATTCATAATTATAACATTAAAAACATGGATAAGGAAACATTATATACAGAAAAAGAGTTAACAATGATACATTTCATTATGTGGCAGAAACACTAAGAAAAGTAAAGAAAAAAAAAAGATTTATTTGTTCAGCAACCCTGAAACTTTTACAGGAAACTGCACAAACTACATAAAATACATCTAAGAAAATACCATTCACTATTTCTAGCTCTGATGAGAAGCACCAAGCCTCTGGCTGTAAGGGTTTAAGAAAAACAGCACAAAGAATGTGTTTTATTTCTTGGAGTCGGAGTGCAGTGACTGTCATCCTCAGCCGATCTAATAAATCCTTCAGCAGCTTTTCATAATCTCATCCTGCTGTCTCTGCTTGCTATTTCAGGGATGTTATTGATCAACATCGAAAATAACATTTAGAGCTGTGGGGGATTAATGGTTTTGTTTGTGTGCTGGGTTGTTCTGAAAGAAACAACAAGGTTACTCAATTACTCAATGGAGCTGGGAGCTGAGTGGAGCTCTGCAGCGCCTCTAACTTTCATGATGGCTCCACTAGTTTCTCATTCTGTTCACAGAGGGTTACAAAATCCACAGATGTGCTGAAAAGGTTTATTATGAAATCTGACTGGCATCTATCAGACCATGTAATATACAACCTCAATGCAAAGTTGAAATGTCATATAGCATGTCCATTAAAATAGAATGCAATGATTCGCAAATTAATAAACCCATAATTTATTCACAATGAAACATAAAAAACATAAAACAGGTTTAAACTACAAAAATGTACCATTTAAAGGGCCAATTTAAATGCAGGTGCTGGTCACAAAATTAGAATATCATGAAAAAGTTGATTTATTTCAGTAATTCCATTCAAATAGTGAAACTTTATATTATATTCATTCATTACACACAGACTGATATATTCCAGATGTTTATTTCTTTTAATGTTGATGATTATGACTGACAACTAATGAAAACCCCAAATTCAGTATCTGAGAAAATTAGAATATTGTGAAAAGGTTGAATATTGAAGACACCAAGTGCCACAGTCTAATCAGGTAATTAACTCAAGACACATGCATCGGCCTTTAAATTGTCTCAGTCTAGTTCTGTAGGCTATACAATCATGGGGAAGACTGCTGACTTGACAGTTGTCCAAAAGATGACCATTGACATCTTGCACAAGGAGGGCAACACAAAAGGTCATTGCTAAAGAGGCTGGCTGTTCACAGAGCTCTATGTCCAAGCACATTAATAGAGGTGAAGGGAAGGAAACTATGTGGTTGAAAAAAGTGTACAAGCAATAGGGATAACTGCACCCTGGAGAGGATTGTGAAACAAAACCCATTCCAAAATGCGGGGGAGATTCACAAAGAGTGGACAGCAGTTGCTACAACTCTGTACATCACCCTTGTTCTTAAAAATGGGAACAAGCACACTTCTTCTCCATTCTTCAGGCATTTTTTCACCTTCAAATATTCCATTAAATATTTGAGTCAAAAACCTCACTGCCATCTCTCCAAGACATTTCCAAACCTCCACTGGTATGTCATCAGGTCCTACTGCCTTCCCCTTCTTCATTCTTTTCAGAGCTTTCCGGACTTCACCCTCACTAATCTTTCCCACTTCCTGGTCCACAGTTTCTATGACCTCCACTCTTCTTTCTCTTTCATTCTCTTCATTCATTAGCTCCTCAAAGTAATCCTTCCATCTTCCCATCACACTCTCCTCACTTGTTAGAACATTCCCATTCCCATCTTTAATAAGCCTAACCTGTTGCACATCCTTTCCAGCCTGATCCCTCTGTCTTGCCAATCGGTACAAGTCCTTCTCGCCCTCTTTAGTGTCCAGTCTCCCATACAACTCATTGTACGCCCTCTGCTTTGCCTTAGCTACTTCCCTCTTTGCTCTATGTCCCATCTCCTTATACAGGTAGTCCCCGATTTACGAGCGAGATCCGTTACAACGAGGCGCTCGTAAACCGGAAATCTCGTAATTTGGAACGGCCGCCATTTCGCTCGTAAATCCGGAAATCCGCTCGTAAATTGGAACGGTTTTCGCTAGCGCACCTAAAAACACTCTATTTTCATCTAAAAACTACTTTTGAGTGCATAAAAATGATCGGAAACGTGTGTTTATATGCTTAACTTGCTAACTGAAGTGAAAAAACACATGAAAACTCAGTATTTTTTTCGTTTTTTCCAAAAATGTGCAGCTCGTAAGTCTGGAACCTCGCAGATCAGAGCGCTCGTAAATCGGGGACTACCTGTATATTTGTCTCCTCTCTTCAGTCCTCTCACTGTCATATTTCTTCTTGGCTAATCTCTTTCTTTGAATGGCGTCCTGCACTTCACTATTCCACCACCAGGTTTCCTTATCATCCATTCTCTGTCCAGATGACACACCAAGTACCTTCCTACCTGTCTCTCTAATTACTGTTGCTGTAGTAGCCCAGTCACTTGGAACCTCTTTCTTACCACCCAGAGCCTTTAACAGCTTGTCTCTGAATTTCTCACAACATTCTTCCTTCTTTAGCTTCCACCATTTCCATCATTCTACTTCCGGGGGTGAACGCGTGCGCATCTCGCTGCAGTTGCTCCTCATACTTTTTCTTGTTTTATTTTATTCAGTACTTTCTGCTGTTTTTTCACCGACCCTTGCCTGGGCATATCTACTCATCAACAAACATGGATTTTACTTGGATTTACCTGCTGCCTGCTCTCGTCTGGACTTTGCTGCTTCTCATCAAACACCACCCAGCGTCTGGTCTGCTCCATTATTCAGCTGTGGAACTACTTCGTCTTCGCTTTCTACCGGCCGCGCCGCCTGTGCTCCCTCTGGAGGAAATTGCCTTCTTTCCTCGTCGGAGATACATCCACTGGGACTCGCGCCGTCGACTGAACGCTGACAAGGTTCATCCCATAACCTCCATCTGGTCTGACTCTCGCCACTCTTCACGCTGCTACGCCCGAACCGCTAACAGCAGCAGCACGTTAGCCAGCCTAGCTCGGTCGGCTTACGCTCCGGTCACTACTTCCGCCTCCTCCGTAAAGTTTGGACTTCTGAATGTTCGCTCCCTCACGGGCAAAGGTCAGCTTATTCACAATATAATATCCGACCAAAAACTGGATTTCTTCTGTTTAACAGAAACGTGGCAACAACAAAACAACTTTTTCCATCTGAACGAGTCCACCCCATCGGGCTTTGTTTGCACCGCGAGAGCCAGGGCCTCAGACAGGGGAGGAGTTCTCGGGATAATTCACCGCGAGAACTGGAAGGTCACTCCGGTTCACACCCTCCCCTCCCCCTCCTTTGAGTGCACTGTTTGCCTGCTGGCTGGACCCACTCCAACTGTTGTCGCCACTCTCTACCGCCCTCCAAAACTGAATAGCTCATTCATGAATGACTTTGCTGCATTAATGGCCCATTTAACAGCTCTTTCACCCAATGTTATCCTGCTGGGTGATTTCAACGTTCATTTTGATGATGAAAACAACCCCCTCACCAGAGACTTCACATCTTGCCTGGACAGCTGCGGCTATCAACAATTCATCAACTTTCCAACACACAAGATGGGCCACACACTGGACTTACTCTGCTGCTCTGGACTTTCTCCTCTTAACTGTTCTTCTGATGAACTTCCATTTACTGATCACCTGATGATTTCATTCAATGTTAATCTTAAATTTTCCTCAGATAAACCTCAACGCACTCTTTCCTTCCGTAATATCAAGAATATCAACCATGACACTCTTTTATCTCATATTAATGATACCCTCTCCACTTTCAACTCCTCGAACCCAGATGATCTCGTCACATTATATAACACCTAACATCCTTAACTCTGTTGCTCCCCTGAAAACCCGGACTGTTTCCTTCGCCAACTCTGCATCCTGGTTCACTCCAGCACTCTGCTCCCTGAAAACCAAAGGTCGGCGGCTAGAGCGTCTTTATAAAAAATCCGGTCTCACAATTCACAAGGAACTTTATGCAAACCACCTCGTCCATTACAAGAACAGTATTTCTCAAGCCAAATCCAGCTACTTCTCTGACATCATCAGTTCTAATGTTGGTAATTCAAAAACATTGTTCTCTCTCCTCCACCGTTCTGTCTCATCTCCTAACTCTCTACCCTCTCACATGGTTTCCACAGAATTTTGCAACTCCCTGATGTCATATTTCAATGAAAAGATTATTTCAATTCATAAACACCTTGGTCCAAATACTGCCCCCAACATCCATGTTGAACTCCCCCCTCCCTCCCTTTCTCTGTCTTCTCCCTCCCCTCTGCTGATGACATTGCTGACATTATCAGCAAGTCCAAGTCCTCATCCTGTCAACTTGACCCATTCCCCACAGTTCTTGTTAAATCCTGTCTCCCGTCTCTGCTCCCTATCATCACTAATATCATCCACTCCTCCCTAACCTCTGGCATTGTTCCCACAGCCTTCAAATCTGCTGCCATCACCCCCATCATCAAGAAACCAGGTCTTGACTTCACCAACTTCAGTAATCTTCGTCCGATCTCCAATCTGCCCTTCATCTCCAAGATCCTTGAAAAAACTGTTGCTAGTCAACTTCACTCTCACCTGTCCAACAACAACATTTATGAAGAGTTTCAATCTGGATTTCGCCCCCACCATAGCACCGAAACAGCCCTAGTAAAAATTACTAACGACCTCCTTCTTGCTGCTGACTCTGGTCTTCTGTCCATCCTCATTCTTCTGGATCTAAGCTCTGCCTTCGACACCATCTGTCATTCTATCCTCCTCAACAGACTAACCTCCATTGGCATCTCAGGTACCCCGTTAGACTGGTTCACCTCCTATCTCTCTGACCGCACTCAATTCATTCAGCTTAAATCCTTCCGTTCCCAGTCTTCCCCTGTCTCCACGGGTGTCCCCCAAGGCTCTGTCCTCGGACCCCTCCTCTTCATCATTTACCTCCTTCCTCTAGGCCACATCTTCCGCAAACACGGCGTCCATTTCCACTGCTATGCTGATGACACGCAGCTCTACTTGTCATCAAAACCTAACTCCACCCACCCACCCTCCATCCTCACCGACTGTCTCAACGAGCTAAATCACTGGTTTTCTAACAATTTCCTTCAACTAAACAGCAACAAAACAGAAGTCATTCTCGTCGGTACCAAAAACTCTATTTCAAAATCAGAACATCTTCTCGTCCCCCTTAACAACTCTCTGCTATCCCCCTCCCCTCAGGTCAAGAGCCTCGGTGTCATCCTCGACACCACTCTTTCCTTCACTTCACACATCAACAATATTACTCGGTCTGCCTATTTCCACCTCCGTAATATTAACCGTCTCCGTCCTTCTCTCACACCCCGCTCCACAGCCATCCTGGTGCACAGTCTTGTGACTTCCCGTATTGACTACTGCAACTCCCTTCTCTACGGCCTCCCCAACAAATCTCTCCACAAGTTACAGATGGTCCAGAACTCAGCTGCCCGTGTCATCACTCAAACCTCCTACTATAACCACATCACTCCTGTCCTGCAGCAGCTCCACTGGCTCCCGGTTAAATCACGCATCATCTTCAAAATTCTACTCCTCACGTTCAAAGCTATCCACAACCTTGCCCCTCCTTATCTATCTGACCTCCTCCAAATCTCCATCCCATCACGCTCTCTCAGATCCTCCTCTTCGCTACATCTCCATGTACCCTCTGCCCGCCTCTCCACCATGGGGAGCAGGGCCTTCACCTGCTCTGCCCCTCACCTCTGGAACGCCCTACCGCCAGACCTTCGAAACACCACCTCCCTTTCTCTGTTCAAGACTGCCCTGAAAACCCATCTCTTTAGACTAGCTTATCACTAACTTTACTAAATGTATTTTTATCTTCCATTTTATATCCTTTATGTATTTTATATTTCAATTTGTCGCTGATAATGTTTGCTCTGTATTACACTGTGTTGGTTTGTTAAGTGTCCTTGGGTGTCCTGAAAGGCGCTTTTAAATAAAATGATTATTATTATTATTACCATTTGGTTTTCTTCTCTGATTTTACTCTTTTTATCTTCTTCGCAACAACAGTCATTCTACACACAACCATCCGATGCTGTCTGGCCACGCTCTCCCCTGCCACAACCTTACAGTCTCCAATCTCCCTCAGGTTTCCTCTTCTACACAGAATGTAGTCAGTATGAAAGCGTGAAAACAAAAATGAGATATCTAATAGAGATGAAAATAACAAAACCACTAGTTAATAGTGGGGGTGAGACATTGAACCCCATAGTTATTAGTGGGGGTTGAACTGAACTAACACTGCTAACATTAACATCACCAGTCGGCATGATCCGTAACCTTGTTGCGCTCCAAAATCCTACAGTGATTGTTGAGCTAGACTGAAGTCTAAGTTGTTTTAGGATCTACAGGTAGTCCCCGACTTACGAGCGCTCTGACCTACGAGGATCCGGACTTACGAGCTGGCAAATTTTTGGAAAAAACGCAAAAAATACTGAGTTTTTCTGTGTTTTTTCACCACAGTTCGTTAGCTAAACATGTGGACACACGTTTCCGATCATTTTTATGCACTCATAAGCAGTTTTTCGATGAAAAACGAGTGTTCGTAGTCGCGCTAGCAAAACCGTTCCAACTTACGAGCGAAATTCCGGACTTACGAGACACGTGGCGGCCGTTCCAAATTACGAGATTTCCGTGTTACGAGCGCCTAGTTGTAACGGAACTCGCTCGTAAGTCGGGGACTACCTGTATTTTGATTGTTGTCAAACTGGTTGCTAAGTTTAGTTCTGAAGCCACATTTTGAAAAGGGATGTTCAAACAGTGTTTATAACTACACCTTTTATGAGTTCAACTCCAGAAAATTTACCAGAGAAACGACTTCTCTTATAAATTCTGACCGAAAAAGCGTGTAAAGATAACAGTTATTTCTTTATTTTTTCCATTTATAGATGGCCTCCCTTCACACCTTATAGCCATCCTCTCACTCCAATATATATATACAGGTAGTCCCCGATTTACGAGCGAGATCCGTTACAACGAGGCGCTCGTAAACCGGAAATCTCGTAATTTGGAACGGCCGCCATTTCGCTCGTAAATCCGGAAATCCGCTCGTAAATTGGAACGGTTTTCGCTAGCGCACCTAAAAACACTCTATTTTCATCTAAAAACTACTTTTGAGTGCATAAAAATGATCGGAAACGTGTGTTTATATGCTTAACTTGCTAACTGAAGTGAAAAAACACATGAAAACTCAGTATTTTTTTCGTTTTTTCCAAAAATGTGCAGCTCGTAAGTCTGGAACCTCGCAGATCAGAGCGCTCGTAAATCGGGGACTACCTGTATATATATATATATATATATATATATATATATATATATATATATATATATATATATTTTTTTAAGAGAGAAAGAAAGAAAAGAGAAAGTAAGACAACAAATCAACAATTATCAACCAAAAGAGCACAAGGCAAACACACCCAACCTCCGTCCACAATCCTGCAAAGCACATGACAGAACACAACAATGGAACATACATGCATAAAGACTAATAATATTCATGAGCTTGCAGTAGAATTCTATAAATACACATACCCATACCTACAAATATATATATAGTATACATACATATACTTTTATATTCATTCATATACCCATCTACATATCTGCATATATCTATATATACATCCCTGCATCCATTTGTGTGTGGTTGTGAGCATGCATAAGTGAATAAGGTTCCTCCAATAGAACATTTAGAGATAACAGTTATTTCAACAATGGAGAATCACTCATTATAGCATTCCAAAATCGTTGATCTCAAGTATTTTTGAATCATTACTGATGATCACAATCAGTAGTCAAACATATAATCATTTAGTTTAAAACTTTACGTTACATTTTTGATTAATTTTATTTTTATTCGAGTTTGTTAAATGAAGTAAATGTTTAAGAACCATTTAAACATTTTAATCTAGGCTCTGTCCTCTTCATTTTCCTACTTTTACTATAAAAAATTGAAATGCATCAGTAATAACCTGTCTAAGGTTGCAATGTCATTTGGGTGGACCACCACCATGATGACGTGGACATTCCATGCCTCCTGCTGATCCAGTCCTTGGTATTCTTTCTGATGACATCAGAACTTCCTTCATCCTGGTTCTTCCTCGAGATATAAGTACGGTGTTCACTGGTAATACTCCACCATCCTCATTCCAAGGTGCCAACTGGTGGCACCTACCCCTGGATACCTTCATTGTGACACCTGCTTGGATCGCTAAGATGTTAACTACATGTTTGCTTCGCTGACAGGACCTTTGTTTGGTTTCGCTTTGGATCGAGTGCTTCCACTTTGGATCTATTGCTCTGTCTGCTAGATCATTGTTTTCCCTCAGTGCTACTAAAGCCCGAGATACACTGAAGCAGACTCCGTATACGCGCGTATACGGACGTATACGCGCGTATACGGAGCCGCTGCTACACTCGGCTTTCGTTCTCGCGTAGATTCTCGTGTTTTCGCTCCAAATTCTAACGTCATTTCCTCCGTACCGTCACTTCCGATCGTCACTTCCGCTAGTTTTTCGCTCCAAACGCTCGCGTTCTCCTTGTTGTAATATGAGCAGCTGAGCACGGAGTGCTTTTCCTGCAGCCCACAGCCCACCACAGCCCACCAGGGAATATATAAAACATCGCGCACCCAGGTAGGACCTGAATTCATTCATTTCATTCATCGAGTGAACGGAGGAAGAAGCGGTTACTTGACTTTAGGCAAAAAAACAAAAGAAAAGGCCCGATCAGCGATAAAAAAGAGGAATTTATTTCATTTGTGTAACATACAAAACAGTCCGGCGCCGGGGAAGTTTAGATCAGACACCGCGCATCGCGTATGCGAATCGCGTATGCGTAGTAAAAAAATACTTTTGCGCGTACTTGCCCTGAGGGGATACGCGGGGCTACGCTGCGTACGGGGCGTACGTACGCTGCGTATTGGCGTATCGTGAGGACGCTCGAGTGTATCTCGCCCTTAAGGATGGCACACAACTTTTGACTGGTTGAAACCTCTCCAAAGACTAGGCATTCTCTTTGGAATATAATTCATTTTCTTCATTAACCCAGGAGCTGCTGAAGGGTCTTAACTTTGCTCTTCAAGACTTAGTCCACGGTGATTACAATGGTGTCAAGGTTGACCCTATCAAAGTTTCTTCTGATGGCTCATGGATTTGGTTTATAGTAACTCGAAAGCCATCTGGACTGGCCTCGAGTCCCTAGTAGGGGAATATGTAGCATGAAGCTGCACTACTCTAATTATGACCCCTGACCGATACTGATCTTTCAGACTCACCATGAATCGTGTGCTTTAAAATTACCTCTGACTTCAATAATGTCTGATGTTTTTCTACACATTTCTCATCAGGGACACAGAGTCAGCTACAGTCTGACAAATGTTTACCTTATTCTTCCTCTGTTTCTAAGAAAGAAAAACAAATCATTAATGAAGTTTGTTTTATTTGATTAACAAGTGTGAACATGAATAATTTTGATTGTTGTTCTCAATCATTATAATGAAATCATGTAAAATATTACAATGTGGATAACATATTTCTCTCTTCTGTTTTTCAGAAAGTGATTATTCCTTCAGAGACATATGTCATGAGCAATCTTTGAGCTGGAAGCAGTTTTTTTCATGAGGGATAATCACAATGTCCCTGAGGGTAGTCAAAATAATCTTCTCATAGCTGTTGTTTTGCACAAAGATCCTTTGTGTAAAAGGCAGTTCGCCTTGGACCCCGGAACTGAGCGGTTCGTCTCCTGCCCCGAACCGGAAGATGGTTCGTCTGTGGACCACATCCGAGAGATCGTACCAAAGTCCACTCATTCAACTCCTGAGCAGCTAAAAATGTTGCTCAGTTACAATTGCTAGAAGTGAAAACCGGATTCCAAAAAAGTTGGGACACTAAACAAATTGTGAATAAAAACTGAATGCAATGATGTGGAGGTGCCAACATCTAATATTTTATTCAGAATAGAACACAAATCACAGATCAAAAGTTTAAACTGAGAGAATGTATCATTTTAAGGGAAAAATATGTTGTTTCAAAATTTCATGGCATCAACAAATCCCAAAAAAGTTGGGACAAGTCCATTTTTACCACTGTGTGGCATCCCCCCTTCTTCTTACAACACTCAACAGACGTCTGGGGACAGAGGAGACCAGTTTCTCAAGTTTAGAAATAGGAATGCTCTCCCATTCATGTCTAATACAGGCCTCTAACTGTTCAATCGTCTTGGGCCTTCTTTGTCGCACCTTCCTCTTTATGATGCGCCAAATGTTCTCTATAGGTGAAAGATCTGGACTGCAGGCTGGCCATTTCAGTACCCGGATCCTTCTCCTACGTAGCCATGATGTTGTGATTGCTGCAGAATGTGGTCTGGCATTATCTTGTTGAAAAATGCAGGGTCTTCCCTGAAAGAGATGACGTCTAGATGGGAGCATATGTTGTTCTAGAACCTGAACATAGTTCTCTGCATTAATGGTGCCTTTCCAGACATGCAAGCTGCCCATGCCACAAGCGCTCATGCAACCCCATACCATCAGTGATGCAGGCTTCTGAACGGAGCGTTGATAACAACTTGGGCTATCCTTGTCCTCTCTGGTCCGGATGACATGGCGTCCCAGTGTTCCATAAAGAACTTCAAATCGTGACTCATCTGACCACAGAACAGTCTTCCATTTTGCCACACTCCATTTTAAATGACCCCTGGCCCAGTGCAAACGTCTGAGCTTGTGGAGCTTGCTTAGAAATGGCTTCCTCTTTGCACTGTAGAGTTTCAGCTGGCAACGGCGGATGGCACGGTGGATTGTGTTCACTGACAATGCTTTCTGGAAGTATTCCTCAACCCATTCTGTTATTTCCTTTAAAGTGGAATTCCTGTTTGAGGTGCAATGACGTTTAAGGGCCCGGAGATCACGAGCATCCAGTAGAGTTTTACGGCCTTGACCCCTACGCCCAGCGATTGTTCCAGATTCTCTGAATCTTTTGATGATGTTATGCACGCTTGATGATGATAACTTAAAAGTCTTTGCTATTTACAAATAGCAAGATGGCTGCGCTCCGACCGGCAGCAGCTTCATGGGCTCACAGCTCATCTCTAGCTTTCAGTAATTTTAATAGTGATTCTGTACCTGACTCTGCACGTTTTATGCGGGTGAATTATAGCCAAACTGAATTGTTGAGAATTTGAGCGGATTTGCCATAGGGCACAGCTGAAATCAGCAACAAACTCAAATCTACGCTCAGTAGGATGCGGCTTTTAAAATCATCCACGTGGAAGCTACAGCGGAGATGTGCTGGCTCACGCTCCAGCGAAAAGAAAAGGAAGCGGTGCTCCCGACGTCAGAAGCGGGGCTGCCGGGCGGGGATTATGGTGAGACTGCGGGCGGACGCTATAACCGGGAGACCCCCGATGCCGGCTCTTTTTCTGTCTAACGTCCGCTCGCTGGACAGCAAAATGGATTTGCTTCGTCTGAGAGTGACAACGTCGGAGGAAATGAAGAAGTGCTATGTGCTTTGCCTCATGGAAACGTGGATTTCTAAGGAAACGCCGGACTCTGTGTATGAACTGGATGACAGACTATTTTTTAGAGCGGACCGCTAAACCGAGACTACGGGAAAAACACAAGGCGGCAATGTTTGTGTGTACGTGAGTACGAACTAGTGCTCGAATTGTGCGGTTATCAAACGCCTATGCACAACGGCTGTGGAGCTAATAACAGTGAGGTGCCGCCCCCACTATCTCCCCCGCGAGTTCTCAGTGATCCTTATCACAGTAATTTACATTCCTCCTGATGCTAATGCTAATGTTGCCCTGGAAGAAATTTATGATTTAATCAGCTCGCTGCAGTGTAAATATCCAAAGGGGCTCTGCATTGTTTTAGGTGACTTTAATCACGTGAATTTAAAGGACTGTCTCCCAACCTTCAACCAACACGTATCCATAGCAACACGAGGAAGTAACACGCTCGACCATGTTTACACAAATGTGAGGGGCGCGTACACAGCAAAGCCACGCCCCCCGCTCGGTTTTTCAGACCATTTATCCATCCTTATGGTCCCAGCTCAACCCCCCCACCCACTGAGACGCTCCAAACCAGAACAAAAGGAAGTCAAATGTTGGCTCCAGAACAGCACCCCCATGCTGAGAGACTGCTTTGAAAAAACAGACTGGAGTGTTTTCAGGAAGGCAATGGATCATGGAAGATCTGTGGATCTTGAACTATATGCTTTGTCAGTACTGGGTTATATTAGCACATGCTCTGAAAATGTATCCATAAAAAAATATGTTAAATGTTACCCCAACACAAAACCTTGGTTAAACGCAGAGGTTCGCACCCTGCTGGCAGCTAGGAACGCTGCTGTTACTGGCATTAAGAGGGCCAAGGCCACATATGCACAGAGGATCGAGGGCCAGTTCACCTCACAAGACCCACGGAGCATGTGGAGGGGCATCAAATGCATAACTGATTATATAAAGTGTGTCCTAAGACAAAATGTGATAGATTCTTTTTTGAATACCAATGATTATCCAACTGTATGTTCCTTTTTCCATATCTGATTGTTGGCGGCGCGGTTTTATACTGCTGCGGCTTCCGTGCGTACGTCCCTCTTCGGATGGTGCGTGCGCCAATTACAAAACTTTGTACCTTGGTGCAAATATGCCAAAGATATATTCTATTCTATTCTATTCTAAAGGCAGGAGCAAACAATGCCCCAAAGACCCATCTCTGCCTGATGCCCTCAACAAGTTTTATGCACATTTTGAAGACCCAAACAGACCACCCAGCACCAGACTCACCTCACCACCAGATGAAGTGCACCTCAGCGTGACCGCAGCAGAATTGAGAGGTAGTCTCAGAAGGATCAACCCTCAAAGCAACTGGACCGGACAACATCCCCGGGAAAGTTCTGAAGGAATGTGCGGATCAGCTCTGTGAGGTGCTGGCTGACATCTGCAACACCTCACTTGCCCTGGAAACAGTTCCCGCCTGCCTGAAGACCGCCACCATCATCTCAGTCCCAAAAAGCTCCACAGTGACTGGTCTGAATGACTCTTGGCCGGTGGCCCTCACCCCGATAGTCGCAAAATGCTTTGAGAAACTGGTCATGACCCACATCAAGACAACCGTCAACATCAACGAGGACCCTCATCAGTATGCGTACCGTGAGAACCGATCAACAGAGGACGCCATCTCTTCTGTGGTCCACACTGCTCTCACCCACCTGGATCAGAAGGACTCCTACATCCGTATGCTCTTTGTGGACTTCACATCTGCCTTCAACACCATGATCCCCCAAACTCTGATGGACAAACTATCCACACTTGGACTAAGCCCCTCCGTTTGTAACTGGGTACTAGACTTCTTAACAAACAGACCTCAGTCCGTGAAGATCCACAACTTCTCCTCCTCCACCATAACCCTCAGCACTGGCTCTCCTCAAGGATGTGTGCTGAGCTCTTCTGTTCACTCTGCTCACATATGATTGTGCAGCTACCCATCCAGGCTGTCATATTGTAAAGTTTGCAGATGATACAGCTGTGGTGGGATGCATCACAAACAATGATGAGTCCAGCTACAGGCAGGAGGTGGAACACCTGGAGAGCTGGTGCAAAGAGAATAACCTTCACATGAATGTGAAGAAGACAAAGGAGATGATTGTGGACTTCAGAAGGAACAAACACACCCACACCCCACTGAACATAAGTGGATCTGCGGTGGAAGTGGTCTCCAGCTACAAGTACTTGGGTGTACACTTGAATGATAACCTCAGCTGGAGCAACAACACCACCAGCCTGATCAAGAAAGGTCATCAGAGACTCTACTTCCTCAGACGGCTGAGACGAGCTGGTCTGAGCAGCCCAGTCCTCACCTCCTTCTACAGGTGTGCAGTGGAGAGCATCCTGTGCTCCAGCATCAACGTGTGGCATGGAGGCTGCACAGTTGCAGAGAGAAAAGCTCTACAGAGAGTGGTGAAGGCTGCACAGAAGTCTGTTGGAGTCAGTCTCCCCACCATCACAGACATTTACACCTCCAGATGCAGGAAAAGAGCCACCTGCATCATGAAAGACCTCACTCACCCAGCACACTCACTCTTTGCCCCACTCCCCTCAGGACGGAGGTTGAGGAGCATCAAATGTAGAACCACTAGACTGAGGAACAGCTTCTACCCTGAGGCTGTTAGACTCATGAATAAATAAATAATAAGAATAATCACTGCAAAATATCACATCATGCTGATGCTGATCTGTTTTCTTGTTGCTGTGTTCATCTGTGACCATCTGCTCATACAGACTCGTGTTCGTGCTGCTGTTTGTAATGATGTTTTTCTATTACATTAGGGCTTAGTGTATTTCTAGTTGATGTTTTTCTTAGTTATATCCTAGATGTTATTACTGTTTTTCTCTTACATTTTGTTGTTGGATGTAACTGGGACCCTGTGTACATAATCTCGTTTCATCCCAGGTACCACATGCGGTGCAAATGACAATAAAGACACTCTCTATTTTATGCTGGTAACACCATTCTGGTATTGTTGCATTATCTTTCTGCGCAACAATGGTGGAATTGGTGATCCTCTTACCCTTTTGGCTCCTGAGAGACACTGACACTCTGAGAAGCTCTTTTTATACCCAATCATGTTGTCAATTGACCTAATTAGTGTTAATTGGTCTTCCAGCTGTTTGTTATATGCTCAATTTCCTTTTTCCAGCCACTTATTGCTACTTGTCCCAACTTTTTTGGGATTTGTTGACACTGTGAAATTTTGAATCAACATATTTTTCCTTTAAAATGTTACATTTACTCAGATTAAACTTTTGATCTGTCATCTATGTTCTATTACTTCTATTACGAATAAAATATTGACATTTGCCACCTCCACATCATTGCATTCAGTTTTTATTCACAATTTGTTTAGTGTCCCAACTTTTTTGGAATCCGGTTTGTAAATAACTGCAGAAGATGAAGCCTTTTGCACTGCAAGACTCACGTTCTTGGCTTGAAGTCCAAACGTTCAGAAGGTACCGATGGACGGTGCACCTTCTCATCAGCGGTTGCCCTCAGTCCCCTGAAACTGTCACAGTGACGGTCAGCTACCTTGGGCAGTTCCCGATGAGTTCTCCTCATGGTGTCTCTGGTCTGATACACCAGAGAATCCCAGAAAGACGAGTGACCTGGTGCCTTCAAGCCAGAGGTTGCGCTAGACTTTTTCGTTGTCGGTCGTTTTGACAGACAGGGTTAAAAATATCCGGTTAAAATTAATTTTAATCAGTCATTTACTTTTTTTGAAATAATTACCATATTTTTTCATTCATTTTAATTAATAATAGTACCAAACTAGCTGAACAGAGAATCTAAATCTGCAATAACGAAAATAAAATGAAATAACTATGCATTAACAATTCAATTAATCGATAGCATCTGACCTCCTTGCTACAAGTTGATCGCTCAGTGTAGGGCGGATTACTTGTTTGTCCATCGTCCTCCACTGCATCACTACCTCTTTTTTCAACACGATCGCAGTTATTGGGCTTTTTGAAGAAACTCTGTACGCTAAGCTGCCTTGACATTTTTTTGAAGTCAACAACGTCATGTATTTTCTTCTTTTTTTTCTCCCTTTGGTTAATTGAGGGTTGGCAAAAGCCGTAATGTGCAATTACAGCCACCTACCAGACTGGGGTGTGAAGTTCATGAACCGGTTGGTAGAGAGTGGATGTTAATCTGTCAAACGACAGACGGTGTTTTGATTTCTCCGTCATCACGTAAAACAACCAGTCAAATATGGAAGATTGACAGACAGTGTTTTGATTTCTCCGTCATCACGTAAAACAACCAGTCAAATATGGAAGATATTCGGTTAACGCGACCTCTGCTTCAAGCTGACCTGGTACGGAGCAGAACCTAGTGACATGTTGATGCCTTGGTCTGGTTATGCTATTTTAAGCTGATGCAACTTGGTAAAGCATTTCCTGGCTTGCAGTGATGATAAATGACTATCTGATCAGATTAAACAACTTCTTTCAACCAAATCCAAAGCAACCATTTGTTAAAATAGCCAAACTTTGTCTAAATTCATGCACTTACAAAACTGAAATAATTCCTGCTCATAGTCAATTTTGCCTTAGAGAAGAGAATGAAGCCTTGATTGATTCATTGTTATTGTTTGTTTATTGTTGTTGATTTTAGTTTGATTATTTATGTAATAAAACTTCAAAGACAACTTTGGTCTCTTCATTCAGATGAATATTCATGTGTTATGATATAAAACTCCCTGTAATTAACGGATTCTACTTCAGTGACTGATTGGTGAATAAGTTGTTGTTGGTCAGTAAACTGACCAGCTGGTGCCCCACTTTAAGGAGAGCTAAAGAAATAAAACTAATGTAATGAAGGGGATGGAGAAAGTGTCACCCTTCTTCCTCCATCTCACATCCATTCTTATTGCTACATGTGTAATGAATGACTTTAATATACAAGTTTCAATTTTTGAACAGAATTACTGAAATAAATCAACTTTTTCATGATATTCTAATTTTATGACTAGCACATGTAGATGGTAGTAACAAATCTCAAAATTGTAGGAATATGACCATGTGTGAATCTCTTTTAACAGTCGGTATTATCGAGGCGACCAGTTGCTGGAGTTTGTTGAGGGGATTGTTTATTCTCGTCTGGTGTAGGATTTTAGCTCTTCAACAGTCCTGGGTCTTCTTTCATGATTTATTTTTGTTTCATGATGAATTAAACTTTTTCAGATGATGAGATGTCATGACTGCAGGCAGATAAGTTCACCACCTGGACTCCTGCTGTGAAGCTGTGAATCAAGAATTCTCACCATCATCCTTTGCCTTCTTCTCAGCCACAGAGCAGCAGTCATACCACACAGTGATGCTGGAGCACAGAACACCACACATGTATAAAATTAGCTCAGGACTGAGCTCTCAAGACCTGCATGTTTCTGATGTCTGAAGAAGTAGAGGGACTAGTGTGCCTTCTTCTACAGGCTGATAGTGTTGTTACTCCAGGTCTGGTTGTCAATTAGTTGCATGTCCAAGTCCCTGAAGATGGACACCATTTCCACAGCTGTTCCTCTGATGTGCAACGGAAGGGGTGTTTGTTGGTGTCTGTCCATCCTAAACTCCATTATCATCTCCTTACACTTCTTCATTTTGATGCAAAGGTTATTTTCCTTGCACCAACCCTCCAGATGTTCCACCTCCTATCTGTAGAAAGGCTCATTATTGTTGGCGATGCATCCAACCACAGCTGTGTCATCTGTGAACTTCACAGTTTGACAGCCTGGATGGATGACAGCCTATAATGGATGCAGAATGAGGTTTAGCATCATCTTGCTGAAATAGACAAGGTCTTTCAGAAAATCAAGTTGTCTGGATGGGAGCATATGTTGTTCTAAAAGCTGTATATACTTTTCTGAATTGATGGTGTATTTTAAGATGAATTTGTAACCTGCACAAAATAATTAACCTGTATTTTATTTTGAAAGGGACAAATTGACGGCACGCTTTAAATTCCGGGTCAGAGGTGAACTCGGGTGCTCCGTTATTGTTGTGCTGCTAACGCTGTGGCTAGCTGCTTGAGCTCGGCGTCTTCATAAATCATGGGAGAAACCCGCTGTATCAAGCCAAATTAACACGACCGGAGGATTGTATTGGGTGTTTTGTGTGATCCCATGTACGTCCTCGTACATGTACCAGGCTGGCAGCAAACTGGTGGCTGACTGGGGAATGGAGCAATCAACTTTTCTTCTTCGTCTTCTTGGAGGGCGAAGGAGAAAGCAGAACTTAACCCATGTAGCAAGGTCTGGATGCTTTTCAAAAATGGTTTGCCAGGTCCAGTATACTGTAGCCAATCAGGTGGTTCCCTTTCAGTCATGTCTCTCGGTTCAACATATGCTATGGGGATTGCGCCCCCGCGCGATTACCTGAAGGAATACATTCACGCCTTTACGGCAAGGGCGTCCTCTGTGTATTTAAACCGCTGACGCCCATCCATCTTTCTCTTTTTGCCCTTCACCTCGCTTAAAACCTGAACTTCGTGGGACTTCTCTGTTGTCACATCGCTCAATTGAGGTGAGCTTGCTCCCTACGCTGAGCATACAGAGAAATTTTCCTAAGTACTGCTGGGCTGGCGAAAGCTAGTCCAGCGTTTTTCTACTTAATTCAAAGTTTTCTTCTTTCTCCGCAGTTGCTTCGCTTGGCGGCGCTAACTGCGTCACAACTCTCCCTGCTAACCATTAGCAGGCTAGCTAGCAAAAGCAAGACGACGGAGAGGACGGCTTCGAACAAAAGGAAGCTAGGAACAACCTCAACACTTCTCGTCTCCGGACATGGCTCCCGAGAGGGGAAAACGGAGGACAAAGAAGAAGAAAACCAGCAGGATGACGAGCCCTCGCTCGCGCCCCTGCCCCTGCGGATGCGGCTACTCCCTCTCTGCGACGGACACCCACGAGGCCTGTCCTGTCTGACTAGGGATTCTGCACGCGAGAAAAGCGCTGGAATTCCCCGACTCCTGCTCCCACTGCTGTCGAATGTCGGCAGTAGTGAGGAAACGTCGCGCGGACGCGTTGGCTAAATCCATGGCGAAGGCCGTTGCGCTAAAGGTCGCACGTCACACAAAGCTGCTCACTCCTGAGCCGGAGCTCGAGAACGTGGAACTGGAATGAAACGGTCGAGTCGGGAATGACAACGTGTCGGACTCCTCGGTTGGCGCAGAGGACTCGACGCCCGAAGTGTCTGACCAAGACGCCGAGTATGGTTACAGAGGAGAAAATGTGGATTCCTCCCAGAACCTGGCGCAAATCCTACCGGAACCGGACTTGTCGGTCCCTGCTCTGTTCGACCTGTGCCATAGGGCGGCGGATGCCCTGCATGAAGCCCTCCGCGAGGGGCTGCCGAGAAAAAGCTTTGCATCCCCAAAGGAAGACTTGCGTGGCCTCCCACGGAAGAGACCCGCTGGTGACAGTGAAAATTTCCAGTACCGGCCGAGGGCCTCTTCAGTGACCCCGTGTGGAAAGCAGATTCGGACCTGATGAAGCAGGACAAACAGATAATTTTACAGGTTTGCCCGCCCACGCGGTACGGGAACCTAACATTTTGAGCCCAGTCTCTACTTGTAAAAAACTACGAGGAGCTAGTGACATATGCGCGCGCACCAAACATGACTCGCCTACTGTATGTGTAAACAAAACAAACACTGTTTCAGGCATGTACAAAAATAAAAGTACCAAAGCACAGACTGCCCTGGTTCTTGACTCGAGTCCCATTTTTATAAAACGCAAACCATGTGGTCAAACTATGAACCACAGCAAGATACACAAGCTCTGCCAGAGACGGTAAGATCTCGCAATATCTTCTGTTGGGCCGACCAGCCTGCTCAAAAGAGCGCGAGAGGGGTCAAAGGCCACCCCTCCAGCGCAAAAACATGACGAGCAGCAATTCAACATGCTGTCCAGGCTCAGCGCGCACGCGCAGGCCTGGAAGGCGTGTCTACTAGGGGTGTAACGATATATAAAACTCTTGAGACGAGACGAGACAAATTACAGAGTTCGCGAGAACGAGATTTTAATATTAGTTCAAGAAAACTTCAAAGATCGGTTTTATGCCGCAAAAAGGCTTTTATTCTGTTTTAACATGTATTACAAACTCAACTGATGTCTTCATTTTACTGATTGAATCTCCTTAGACCTTAGAACGTTCAACTTTGTTTAAAAAAAATAGATATTCACGCAGGACTTTCCAAAAATTGAACATAAATATTAACTAATGCGTGCGCTAAATTTCCGCATCAGCACTGAATCTGCAGCCGTCACCAGTGTTGCCAGATTGGGCGGTTCACCGCGATTTTCCTTCTGACTTTTGCGGGTAAAGAGTGCTTTGGGTGGGTGGGACTCTATCTGGCAACACCGGTCACACCGGTGTTTACACAAGTGTGTCTTTACATCCGGGGCAGCGTCGGCAGCGCCGGGACCCTCCATCAATGTAGAGGCGTCTGCGGCACCGGGACCCTCCATCAGTAGTTGGGGCGTCTTCTATAGCAACTTCATCCGGCGAAGCCATGCTGTCCGTGACGCTGACTTGCTAGGGGCTCTGCTAGCATTAGCGACTCGCGAGACAACGTTACCTCTCAACGAGAGATATCGCGGGAGTTTAATATCACGAGATCTTGTACAACGAGATCTCGTTACACCCCTAGTGTCTACCAAATGATTGGGTCATGACAACGATATGTCACGGGCTCAAGTTGCAGTTCACAAAAAGAACGCCCCACTTCACAGGGGTGCTGCAATCTAAGATTAACCCTACACGTGCATACGTGCTGAGGGAGGAAGTTTTGACAATGCTGCAAAAGGGAGTGATTAGTTTGGTCTCAGGACGCAAACTACGCTCTGGCCACTACAGCAAGTACTTCCTGGTGCCCAAAAAGGATGATTCCCTGAGACCGATTCTGGATCTCAGGGCTCTCAACAAAAGAATTAAAACCTTTAAGTTCAAGATGCTTACACTGCGGCAAGTTCTCCGGTCTGTGAGACCAGGAGACTACGCATGTACCGTATTTTTCGGAGTATAGGTCGCACCTTTTTATAATTTTTTCATGGCCTGCGACCTATACTCAGGTGCGACCTATATATGGCTTCTTATAAAATAAGGTGATTTGTAATCATTTATTAACAAAAATTAAACTGAGACACACTCTTACAATAATGTCAGCTAACAAATATATATTTTTTAGGTGTTTATCCTGCTAAAATTATTCATTTATTAAAGAAAAGTTCAGCTCAGACACATATTTGCTATAATTTTTATCAAACAATTAATTGTTTTTAAGTGTTAATCTTCTTAAAAGCCTTGCTGTGCGCTCCTGTGGAAGAGACATTTGCAGCAGAGCTAAACACGGTCCACATTTTGACGTAGGTGCGACCTATACTCGGTGCGACCTATACCTTTGGCAATAATTGGATGGTGCGACCTATACTCAGGTGCGACCTATACTCCGAAAAATATGGTACAATGGATTTAAAAGATACCTATTTCCACATAGGCGTGTGGAGGAAACACAGAAAGTTCCTCCGCTTTGCGTTAGAAGGGAATGCTTATGAATTCAAAGCCTTACCCTTCGGTTTAAAGACTGCTCCTCGTACATTTACTAAATGTTTGGATGCAGCCCTGACCCCCCTTAGGAATCAAGGACTCAGGGTCATGAATTACTTGGATGACCTGCTGATTCTGGCTGGAAGCAGAATGCAGGCCCAGTCACACTCCTATAGGGTGATCTCTCAACTGGAGTCTCTCAGTTTTGTCATAAACCTACAAAAAAGCGATCTGACTCAATCACGGGTTACCGTATTTCTGGGAGTACAGATCGACACTGTCCGGTACAGAGCATGGCTCTCAAAGGAATGAGTTTCCTCCATTCGTCGTTGCCTGGAAAGATTTAAACTGGACCAACGGGTCCCTGTGAAAACCTGCCAACGCCTTTTAGGCCTCTTGGCGGCAGCCATTCCCTGTGTGCCACACGCATTACTGAAAATGCGGGCCATACAAGTATGGCTCAACCGACAGACACAACCTGCCCTGACTAATCAAGCAGGAAAGGTTAGGATAGATTCAGAGTGCCTGAGGGCCCTGGAATCTTGGAGAGACTCGTCCGTTTTCACGGAAGGGGTCTCACTGGGAAGGGTGTCATCTCGTGTAGTAATCACGACGGACGCCTCTAAAACAGGATGGGGGGCGATCTGCAGAAATCAGAACGCCCGCAGCCTTTGGAATGAACGGGAAGCGAGATTACATATCAACTTCCTGGAGTTGCTGGCCATATTCCTGTCATTATGGAGCAGACGTCCTCTCAAGAGGACCTCTCTTGGCGTCAGAATGGAGCCTGAACCCACGGATTGTGGAACAGGTCTGGTCACGATTTGGGAGAGCCTCTGTGGACTTGTTCGTTTGCAGGGCTAGCTAACAGTGTGACCTCTACTTCTCCTTGAGGGAAACAGACGCACCATTGGGAATGGATGCTCTGGCACATGATTGGCCAGCAGGGGTGCTCTACTATGCCTTTCCACCTGTCCCTCTGATCGGGGCGACACTGGAACGTGTGCGCCAGGGAGCTCTCTCCCTGATCCTCATAGCCTCCAGATGGCCACAGAAACCGTGGTTCCCGGAGTTGATTTCAATGTTATCAGGGATACCATGGCAATTGCCTCCTCACAGGGATCTGCTGACTCAGGCACGTGGGTAGCTTCTACACCCACGTCCAGGGTTGTGGCAACTTTCAACCTGGCCTTTGAAGGGAACTGGCTGAGAGCCTAATGCTTTGATTGCTTTATCCCAAAACAAACAGTTACAACATACACAAGGGTACCCCCTTGGTGTTTATGTTTTGCCTAGGAGATGTTTAATGGAAGGGTTTTCCCTCTCCCTAACTGATCTCCAACATCAGGATGGGCCCTACTTGTCAGTCGTGCCCTATACTGTATGTAAAAGAAAGTAAAACGTTTTTTCACCTTAGGGACTTGGGAGGTTACCCTGTGCTTGACCTGGGTTTTCTACCTCCACATTTGTCACCCAATTATTTGTGACGTAATGGGTCCCTTGATCCTCCTGTTTCTCAGGTTGTTCCAGAGAGAAAAAGGAGATGATGAGTACTCACACTAGTGGAGCACGCTTAGGCTGTCTCTAGCTGGTGTTGTTTATCTATATGCCCAGTTGAAACATCAAATTGATTTTCTTTACATTTGGCATTTTTTCTTCTCAGCCTGTGCTCTCTACATACCTTGTAGAAAGCAGCTGGGAAACACCTGTCTTTTAAGGCGGATGTTCTCACATGCATTTTGCTGAGCATTTCAAGGGCGTGAATGAATTACGTTCCCATAGCAAGTATGTTGCACCGAGAGAACTTGACTGAAAGGGAACTGAAAGTTATGCACCATAACTCATGTTCCCTGAAGGAAGGGAACGAGGTGCAACATATCTGGCCCTTTTCAATGCTGAAAGCTCGGTGAAGTGCAATTTTGGAGAAAGATGGATGGGCGTCAGCCGCTTAAATACCCAGAGGGCGGGGCCTCTGGCGCGACGCTGACGCCCTAGCCGTAAAGGCGTGAATGTATTCCTTCAGGTAATCGCGCGGGGGCGCAATTCCCATAGCAAGTATGTTGCACCTCGTTCCCTTCCTTCAGGGAACATGAGTTATGGTGCATAACTTTCAGTTTCCTAATGTCAGTGTTTTCCCCTAACCCCACAGGAACATACAGCTGAGTACCTGATGAGTGACAGGATGGCATGATGATGTTATGTGGTGCACTCCCACCCCTGAACTGGTCTCTTGTTGAACTATTTGGAGACACTTGGCTGAAAAATAAAAACTCCATTGTGGGTCTTATCATGAAGCATAGACTGCTACTTCACGCTGCCCTGAGGATAGTTTCTGTCTTTGATCCTACGTATCCACAATCTTTCATGTCAAACCCATACATTTTGGGTTTGACCAATTATTAGGTGGCTCAAGTCCTGATTCAAACACATGAATTTTTACAAATTTTAGACTAAGATACAAGAATCTGACCGGGCAGCGTTTGATTGGTTTTGGTAAGTTTACGTCTGCTCACCTGGGTTTGCATCATGGCTCTCTCAACACACCGAGACTTTCCCTTTTCCAGTTTGGTCCTGAGGCAAAGAGCAGTGACCTCCACGGCCCAGAACTTCGGCTGAGACAGAATACACTGAACAAAAGAAACACACACAAAGTTGGCATTATTTTAATCAAACTGTAGAAACTATTGCCACTCTGGTACAATTAGATCCTTAAGCGAAAGTTAATAAATTATCAACTTCATTAAAAAAATAATATATATATATATAATAATTCTTCTAAATCTTCTATATTATTTAATTCAAAGAAAGAAAATAAATTTAGTCAGAACTAAAAGACAGGAACAAAATGTTTTCCATGTTAAATAAAATGAAGGGGAAAAAAAGGGTTTGTGTTCAAAACGTGTGTAAAATTTATTATCCAAATAATCAGTCGGAATGAGAGACTGGAACTCATCTTGAAGTATTCTGAATTTAGTTTCTAAATATGAGACAAAATGTGAGAAATGTGAGACAGCTTTGGGAGGGTTTGTTGAGTTATTAAATTCCGGTAATATGCAGTGATAGAAACAAACTGAAACATAAAGGACACACTGATGACATTCAATAAAACAAACAGACAACTTGTGTTCTGAATTGGCTCTATATAAATAAAACGATTAGAATCATTAAAAAAGTTGCATGAATGTTGCAGTTGACTCAGTTATGCACGTAAACAAATGTGCTGAATAATTCAATGTAATTCAAGTGAAAACGTGCATAATTTCACAGAATTTTATGTACAAAAATTAGCCAAAAAATTCTATCAGGTGAGATTCTAGCTCAACTTAAACTAGGTCCATATTTTAAATATTGTCAGTGTGAAAAGTGCCAGATAAACGTTAGCCTGATTTTTTTTCTTCTTCTGGGAGAACAAATTATATGAAATAGTCTGAAAATATGATATTTTTCCAAATTATTAATTTTTACCTTAAAGTAATAACAACGGTCAAAAGATACAGTTTTTCTGTGCTTTTGATTTGAATTATTAGTTATGCATTAGTTATGCTTCTAGCACAATTTCTACATCATTCAATGATTGTTTAGAGCAGTGGTTCCCAACCTACGGTATTCTCCTCAAAGACCCCCTTCTTATTCCTAGCCAATCTGAGACCCCCCAATCCCTCACACTCTCCTCTCCCAAAAGACTCATTAAGATTACCGTAATCTATTTATCAAAGTGATAAAAGAATAAAGTAAATAAGTAATAATTAAGTAAATAGTTACAAACTTTTATTTGTAAAAGGTATAAACTGGTAGTTGTACAACAGAGATAACAACTAAAAGAACACTGGTTTGAGAATTACTCAAATAACTTTTTTTAAACTAACAGGGTAATCTTAAAAACCGTCTTGAAAAAATTTTTTTTTTTGTAGATTTGTCAAGATATCTTCCTGATCCTGTCATGCAGCTGATTTTTGCAATTTTCAACCAGTTTAACTTTTCTGTCCTTGACAGTGTTGGAGAGCAGGACAGTTCTCACTTCATCCACTGCACCCTGTCACACATCAACTCCACAGTTCTCAGGCAGGTTTCAGAAGTTGTTCTCCAATATTGTGCAGATTTTTAGCCTTAGCAATAAAAAGTGAACACTCAAAAGATGCTTCTGTGGCTCTGTGCACATCACTGCCTGCTCTTTCAAATGCTTTCTGATGTCAATGGACCTTTTTGACAACTGCTTCTGAAAGTATTCAGAACTTTCACCAATAGTAATAATGTCTGTTCTAAACTAGGGGAAAATGTTCTTATGTCAGGAAAATGACTCCTCTGTGTGTTTTTACACATTTAAACATTTACAACTGCATGTGCTTGCATTTAGAAAACAGCAAACATTCCTTGCCTCTGTTCACAACTAATTTTATAGTTTGTCATATGTCGGCACAGGTCATTTCATGTGATCTAAGCCCAACTTTAGCATTAACACTCTCAAAAATTATTTCTGCTGTACACATTACACTGTTGTATAAGTCGCATCAGTCCAAATATGTCAATAAAGTGGAAAAAACTAATGTCGCTTCGTCATGTACATCGCATCTATTATGCGTCACCACTGACGCGTCGCATTTGTTACGTGTCACTGCTGACAACCCGGAAACGTGGTGTTGTGCCAAAAATCGATTGGCTGCCAAAAAACGGCCACTGGAGCGTGCACGGGGGGACTTTAACAAGAATTTAACAAGATTAACACTTAAAAACAATTACTTGTTTGCTCAAAATTATAGCAAAGGTTTGTCTCAGTTTAATTTTTTTCTTAAATGCACTTTAATGGTAAAATCAGTTGCATCTCAAAAATCGATTTTCGGCTGCTGGAGCGCGCAGAGAAACAACTCGCTGTGCATTTTGTCGAAATTTAACAAGATAACCACCTAAACACAATTATTTGTTTGCTTGACATTATAGTAAAGGTGTGTCTAAATTGAACTTTTACTTAATAAATTCACTTTAATGGTCAAATCAGCTGCATTTCTCTGCACCGCCCAGGTGAAATGCAGCTGATTTGACATTTGCTCCAGGAGTTCTGGAGTGAGATGAGGGTGGCTTTGTACAGCAAGCCAAATGTCTCATTAATAGCCACTTTTACCTATTAATGAGACACTTGGCTTGCCATATTAGTCGAGCGCCCTCTAGTGGCTAAAAAACGATAGTGTTCACCATTTTCCATGTCAGAATGAATGAAATCGTTTGATCTCAGCTAAAAATTGGTTTATAAATATGAGGGAAAAAAATGTATATTAGCTGCTTCGATGTATAAGTCGCAGAACTTGCAAATTTATGCAAAAAGGTGCAGCAAAAAATACAGTACTCAATTTTCTCCAGCAAAATAACTTTACTTTGTTGGCGCTCGCACTTACATTTTTAGTTCCTTTTTAGATGAAGAGAGAAGAACCCAAGTGTTTTTCTTTCAACCTGACATCTGATGATTCCATCGTTCTCAGTCGGTTTCCTGCACTATTTTACCAACCCGTTAGTTTGTCTGTGGGAGTGAACCGGGGGCCAGCTCACCAGGGAATACAGAGTGCAGCAAAGAGAGCTGAAGGGAGCTCTGGTGACAAATCGATTGGTTCAAGGGTGTCCAGTTTGTGGAGGAGGGTTTGGGAATAACTTAGGTAGATGACATCATCATAAGTGAAAATCCGAACGATTGTCAATTTTCACAAAAGGTGTTTAGCAGGTTGAGTTAGTGAGGATCTGTTTCAGAAGAATCCAACTCTAGATTTGACTTTGGAGAGCAGAGTGTTGATGCGAATGTCATTTGAGAGGAGTCGAGTCAAATCCCTAGAAGATATTTGTAATTGCTGACAAATTGAATCTTGGAGCTGTTCAAGGAGGAGAGTCCAACAATGTTCAGTCAGGTCATCACCTTGATATGCAAGGAGAGGATGTTCTGAGCGCAGACCAATTGAGAGTGAGAGAGAGGGTTCTGTTAGAGACCATGCATTTTGTTTTGTGTGTTGCAGCGGAGTATTATGTTACTCATGCTGAAGGTTGTTGGCTGGTGGAGGATTAGCAGAGTGCTTCATTACATATTCAAAGCCACCTATCCTGTGGCGACCGGTCCTTGGCAATAAGCTCTGCTTCCCAACTGTTAGCGAAACTTGTGTCTGTAGGCAGGATGCTCGGTTCTGTTGACAAGGCAGGGAACTCTCCTTAGATAATGCAGGGAAATAACTGAGGAACGCCTTTGCAGGTGGGTAGCAGGTCTGACAGGTGACCCTCTGCCCTCACTGACAGCATGTGCTCAGAATAGTAGCTATGCAGCTCTCCATCCTGCTACACTCTCTTCTCCTCCTCTTTACCTCAATCTCCATGTTCCTGGACAGTCAACCCTAAATACTTGAAGTCCTGCACCTTTGTGACCTTTGCTCCTTGTAGCCCCACTGACTCCTCCCTCTCATTCAAACACATGTACTCTGTCTTTAATAGCCATTATTGCATTAAACAGAGCTTGAAAATAAACTCTAATTCCAGATTTTTCAAGATTGTATAGCATATGTGCCAAACTCAAGGCCCGGGGACCAAATGTGGCCCCCGTTGACGTCTTATCTGGACCCTCAAGATGTTGTTTTAAATGTAAAATACTTTTAGCACTTTAATTTTTCAGTAATCTTTGATTATGATGTCACAAGTACAACAGAGAACATCAAATGAGGCCAATGAAACTCTTGTTGAGGAACCTGCAACCAAGAAAAGATGTTGGGTATTTAACTTGAGTTCATGTAGATTCTGAAACCGGACCTTAGTTTGAAAAAGGTTTTAATTTTGGCCCCCTTTTGTAAGTGGGTTTGACACCCCTGTTGTATAGGAACCCAATGATATTTTATACATACAATTTGAGCTTCCACAAGAATCCCTCAAAATAAATATGCCCATGATTTAAAAAAATAAAGATAGAGAAAAGTGTGTGCTGACTGTAACAGTTTAACTAAAATAGTCACAAAACACAGGACTTCATTTTCTGTTCACTTCTCTGTTCCTGCATTGAAGTAACACACACGTCTGTTGTTCACTGTAGTGCGAAATCAACAAGCAGGCTTCACTGAGAACACCTAATTATTAAAAGCTATTACAGCCTCGGAGTCTTTATCTGTGTGCTGTGGTGATAATCTAGTGTATAATAGCTGGGCGGTTTGGCTTCAGATGAGATGATTAAAGGACTTAAGGAAACAGGATGTGGGGTTAGAAACATCCAGCAGATTGAACCACATGAGAACATTACAGATGCTGTTAATCCAACACCGGATTGCGGCCCGTTTTAAATCAGAACATGTTACACAACGATGAGCTCCTTCACACGGTGTGTATTAATGATAATGGGAATGCACCATGAAAGTGATCCATGGTTGTTGGTGAGATGAACAAGCACTGATGTTGTTTGCAGATGCTTAGCTGGTCCTGCCGGAGTCATTAGCTTTAACAGTAAATTGTCCTAATTATGCAGTTATTCCTGTAGCAACATAAATCACTGAGCAATTACAATCAAACAATAAGACACGATAAACATTTGTCACACAAATGAGCACACAGAGGTTGTCTGAGAAGTTTTTTATGCTGCTCAAAACATAAAACTCACTTAGCATTATAATCATTATTTACTGCTGCATCTGACGGAGCTCAGTGATCTGTGAAACTTTAACAACGTTTACAGGACTGAAGCTTCACTCGGTCACTTTCTTCATTGGAAACGTTATATTATATTAACTGTGCTTGATCATTTCTGCATACAAAACCTGAACCACATCAAACGTTTCTAACATTTTAAGAAGTATGTCTTTTGAATTAATGTCCTCCCATCTAACTAGACTTTCCCTCCACACAAGTACAGGGTGGAGTGAGAACCCATAAGGACTCATTTTTATTTGAACGTTTATCAAGTGAAAACTAAAAGTAATGATTAATGAAGTCTAAAGTGTGACTGTTTCAGAAATGCCTTCCTGA
>JBBPBX010007031.1:0-13868 GCA_038048925.1 Garcialebias charrua | reverse complement strand
GTGTGTTGAGGGACCAACTGACCAAATCCAAGCTCATAGTTATGATTCTGAAGAATTTGTAGACGAGAGGCTCTCAAGCAGTTTCACAGTCAAGACAGAACAATAGCTGGGGGGGTTGGGTGTTTGGGGGTGTGACCAGTGGCCCGTGAGAGGGGGCAGGTTGAACCGGCCTTGGTGTCTAGTGTGCTATGTGTTATGAGAGTTGTTAGTATGAGGGGTGGGTGTAATATTTCTTCTGGAGTGGGGACTGGGTGGATGGCCTTGGTGATGGCCTGGGACTATGCATGGCCGGCCGGATGGTCCCTTTATATGGTGGGGGCCCGCTCCCGGTGCCTCCTGGCTCTGTCAGCAGTTGGGCGGGCGCTCTTGGCCGGGTCATCCTTGTGGGACTTTGCGTCTTCTTGGGTGGTGGGTTGACTGCGGTGCGTGGGGGTCTTGGCGGCCCTGGGGTGTGTGTGCTGTTGGTCCTGGTGTTGGCGGCCCTCGTGGTCCTGTCCCTCTCGGGTCTGGAGCTCAATGGGCATGGCGGTCGAAGAGGTGTCTAATGCCCCTTTTCCACTTGGTGGCCCGGCTCGGATGTGACGTCATATTTGCGTGCCAAGCGCGCGTTGGAGAGCATTTCCACCTAACAGATGCGCGGCGCCGCGCCAAGATTCCGGACTCATCTCAGAGCAGGTCCGAGGCCGGCTGGACCCGAACCGTGAGGAGGAGGCTGGACTGAGTTTGAGGAAGTGGCTGCCGTGAGGGAGCAAACACCGAAGGACTTTACAAGATTAACATGGTAAAAACAATTATTTGTATTAAAAATTACAGCACACATGTGTCTTAAGCCGAACTATTCCTTAATAATTCCACGTTGTTGTCAAAACGGCAGGATTTAAAAAAGTAGTTTCGCCACGTGCACGCGCGCGCCCGCGCGCGCACGTGAGCCGTCTTTATTTCTATAATGTAGCTAAATAAACGCTTTAAAAAATATAGTTCATAGCTGACGTTATATCAAGAGGGTGCTTGAGCTTAACAGTTCCTTAATAATTTCACGTTGTGGTCAAATCAGCTGGATTTAACAAAGTAGGTCGACACATGCACATCACATGCACGCGCGGGTTGGGTCGATCGGCGTTCTTTGTTTTAAATGTAGCTAAATAAAAGCTTAAAAAATATATTTCATAGCTGCTTTATACCACGAGGGTTCCTCAGGTTAACAAGTCCTTAATAATGTCACGTTGTGGTCAAATCTGGATTTAAATTGATTTGTTTTGACTAATTCCAAACCTATCACATGTGCTTCGAAAATAAATTATTAAAAAATCGAATTTTAATTCAAATAACTCCAACAGCTTACAGTATGCACATAAACATGTAGTGATTACACTCTGTTGGTTTGAAAAATATCTGCTTTGTGGTTTCTGAGATCTAAGATATGTGTTAAATACTAGTAGAAAAAAAAAGCTAGGTCGACACACTTATGTCTATTAAAAATCGAATTTTAATTCAAATAACTCCAACAGCTTACAGTGTGTATATAAACATGTAGTGATTACACTGTGTTGGTTTGAAAAATATCTGCTTTGTGGTTTCTGAGATATTTGATATATGTATATATATCTTACATATATCTTATAAAAGATATCTACATATAAAACAGTTTCTAGACTGAATTACCGGTAACCATGTTTTTCTTTTTTTTTACAGTTAAGACGAAGAAGTCAACACCAGAATTTATCAACTTGTGTCTTCTGGAGGAAGCACATGAGACAACAGGAAAAAAATCATTTAGGTGGATGCAGTATTTATTTTTGTGCTTTTTTCACTTCTTAGTTTTCATAATAAACATTTTATTTCTTAAGTGGTGTCATTGAACAATAATTTCCTAAACATATTTTACAATGTTAAGTGTGTACAGTATAGTGTTTGTTTAAAAACATACTGGAAGTTAAGAATATTACACAATATTATTGTGGGCGACCGTGGTGTAGTGGTAATGGCAGTCGACCCCTGATCGGAAGGTTGGAGGTTCGAATCCCGCATCCGCCCACCATGTGTTGTGTGTCCCTGGGCAAGACACTTAACCCCGAGTTGCTCCCGGTAGGTCTGGATGGCGCCTTGCAAGGCAGGCTACCACTACCGGTGTATGAATGTCTGAATGAATGGGTGGATGGCTGGTATTGTAAAGCGCTTTGGGGCTCCTCACAGGGGGCTGGAAAGCGCTATATAAATAAGCTCCATTTACCATTCAATATTTTCCATTTGCATTTGACCTTTAAAGAATCATAAGAAAAAGATTATTAGATTTGAACAGCCATCCATCCATCCATCCATCCATCCTTCCTGTTGTCGTGTCATGAGTAGTGCAGCAGCTTTTGCCAGGATGCACAGATGTCAACATGAACCCATCCATCCATCCATCCATCCATCCATCCTGATGTCGGGTTGTGGGTGCAGCAGCTTTTCCAAGGATGCACAGACGTCGCCGTCAACCCCGATGAAGCTGTTCTTGGATGCCCAAACGAGTTTCCTGATCAACAAACATTTAATTATTAATACTTTGTTTTTACGTTTAAAGAAACATGCTTTTAATGTTTATGGGACAGTTTAAACCAAATTATCCATTTGCATTTGACTTTGAATTAGCCCTGACAAAATATTACCGTTTAAATTTAATGAAATACAAACATTTAATATTACCTTACTGTAAAAATAGTTTAACTGATTACAGGGCAGTGTGATCAATGTGTTAAGCAATGTTAACAGGAACCTTGTGCATATATGAGAATAATCTTTATTATAAAGAAACAAAATGGAAAACACAGGGGTTTAAAACAAGCTGAAAAGTCTATAAAGTAAGATCAGAGCATTAAATAGCTCAAGGGACATTACCGCCAACAGGTGGTGAGACAAGGTTCTGCAGGGTGTTCTTCTTCTAACGTTTAGTGGTGGCTAGTAAATAGCTTGAGGTAACACTACCGCCACCACGTGGTAGGACGAGTGAGATTCTACACCCCGCCCACAGAAGGGCTGCAGATAGTGAATGGAGACAAAACCGTGCATGTGAGCCGATCCTAACTGGACCAGACCGGACCAGACTGGGCCGCTCTGGGCCGGTAGTGGAAAAGGGGCATTAGCCTCGCTCATTAGGTGGACCTTGGGGAACTGGGGGGGCCTATTGGGTCAGCGGGAGAGCTGACTCTCTGCGGGAATATTTGGTCCTGCAGTTATTTTTCTCCCCATCCCTCACAGCACACCTCCACCCCCTTCATTTTCAAATTTCATACATGTAGGGATTTTGGGACTCGGGTGTGCTGCAACAATTTTACATTTCTGTTGTCAGAGCCACCTGGGACTCAATTTTATTAATACACCTTAGACATTCACTTATGGGTGATTCTTTTTTTGCGGCAACATTTTGGCTTCAGGACTTTTGAAAATAAAAAGATTAATATTTTAAGTTTTAAATATTCTGTTACATCACTGACATGTTTAGCAATAAGAAATTAATAATGGTCAAGCTCAGGGCTGGATAAAATAATAATTACAGGTAAAGTAATAATTACATGTATATGTGATTACTTTTTACCTGAATTTCCACCCTGTTAGGTCCTTGTTACACCTTGTTTGGTTCATAAACCTAACAGGGTGGAACATAACAGGGTGGAATTTTTTTAGCTAATCTAGCTGTAGCTCTTTATGTGGTCAACATTTAGCTAGCTAACCTTCAACAGAATAGCAAACCTTTAATGACTAAATCTAATATGTTGTTTTTTAAATTCTACCAAATAAACATTTCCCACAATTTATCTTAACAGGGTGGAACTTTAAGGTTGACGCATACAGGTTTAATATATTTAAGATTAAAAAAAGTAAGGAGAGAGTGACAGATGAAGCTTAACTTGTTTTCCATGGTTGAATTCCCTCCAAAACCAATTGATGTCTTCTTCTTGTAAATGGCTTTTATGGAATTGTAGTCTTTTGAGGGCAAAAAGGAAACATTCTAACAGGGTGGAAAGTTACTACTGGGACATGTATAATATCAAGAAAATATCAAATAAAAAAAATAGTTTCAACAGATTCAGTTTCATAATAAAATAAGGTTTAGTCCAGTCAATCAAATTATTGAAGAAATTTCTTTTTTAATTTAATTTTATTGTTTAAACTTATTGAGGAAATATTTTACACTGCACTGCGGACACAATAAAATTGACCATCTATGTCACCAAAAAGGTGTGTAAAGTACAAAATAATATTTTAAATGCATTTCATTTATATTTGAATGATGGCAAACATCCAAGTGTATAATTAAAATACTTTGTTGTAAATATTTGGCACATTTTAGAAAAAAATCAGGGTAAGAGAAACATGCGGACATGAATGTTGCCCCAAAAAAAGAATCACCCTTATAACATCCTCATGAAAATCACATATAGGAACTTGGGGTGGGCACTATGGCTATGGGTGATGGGATGGCACTACTCTCGCCTCCTGAGCATGTGCTCACTTCCAATGATACATTTAGACAGTAAGGCAGTGTTCCCCAAACTACGGCCCGCGGGCCGCATCCGGCCCGCCCCCACATTTGGTCAGGCCCCCAGAACAATAGTAAAAAAAAAATATATATATATATAAATATTTTTTTTTTTTATTATTATTTTTTATTTTTTTTTTTTACAAATGAATACATGTACAGTACTGTACGGTCACCAAGTACTTAGCATATCCTAACACAGTTTTTAAAGATGAAGGAGTAAGTTGAATTGTCTCCCTTTCACATAAATATTATTTTCACACAGAGTGGGAGGAGGAGTATTTTTTTGTTTATTCTAATTCAAAGTCTATTTGCCTCATCTGTAATTCGAGCATCACCTGGCGTGGATGGAGAGTTCTGGAGTCTGCTCTCAGAAGAAAAGTATCCTTACATCCGAAGATGTGCTTTGAACTAGCACTTTTTGGATCTACCTACCTGTGTGAGTCTGCTTTTTCACACATGAAAATCATCAAGTCCAAAAACAGATCCACAATGACTGATGATCATCTGGAGACCTGCCTGCGCCTCCCAACCACCTCATACTGCCCCGCGCCTCCTCCTCTCAGTGTCAGAAGTGCCACTAAGGTAGAGACACATTTATTTTATACAGCTTGCACCAGATGACACCATCCTGCTGCACAGAGCAGCTGCCTAGTTTTGATATTTAGGTTTTATTGAGGTTTGAAATAGTTGTTGGAGATTTGTAAATCTGCACCTTTGTAAGTCACTTTTTGTAAATAGTTAGTGTAAATGAGGGAGTTTTATATTGTTCAGTTCATTGTTTATTCGTTTCTTTAAAAAATATGGTGTGCTTTTCAAATATTGCGTCATTTTACTTTGATAAAATACTTTAATTAAATAAAACTAGCAACACATTACGTTCTGTTTTATTTACTTTAAAGAAGTGAGGAGTAGGGAGATGAAAAATTTTGTTTTTTGATACTGAGACTGGACGAGTAGCTCTCGGCAAACTGCCGACTTCAAAAGTAACTCTTGGTTCAAAAAAGGTTGGGCACCCCTGATTTAGGCACTCCTGCAATCGTCACACTTTTTCCTGTTAAAAACTGACTCCGGCCCCCCACCAGCGAAGGGAAAAGTTATGTGGCCCTCACAGGAAAAAGTTTGGGGACCACTGCTCTATACCAACATCAACTACCTCATACATATACTGTGTACATTAACTCATATGCTGCTGTGCCACTCTTTGCAAATGTCAATGCTAGAACCTTCAGTTTATTTTATAGATATACTTTTTATACTTTTTATACTACTATGAAAAAACTCAGGACAGTATTACACTTTTATTATTTCATTTTATGCTTATGTTCATTGGGTGTTTGGTGTTTCAGTGTTGGTGTAAATTTTCATACTTTTATACTACTATGAAAAAACTCAGGACAGTGTTACACTTTTACTATTTTATGCTTATGTTTATTAAATGTTTTAGTGTTTAGTGTTTAGATGGTTACTGTTGCACCGAGGGACTGAGAGAAACGCAATTTCAATCCTGTGTATGTCCTGTACATATTGCAGTTCTGACAATAAAGTTGACTTTTGACTTTGAAAAACATCTGCTGCAGGTAAAATGCTGCAAAGTAAACATCTTGTTTGAGCTGTAAATGTGACAAGATAACTTCTTGTTCTTTTTGTGTCTCTTTTTTTTAGCTTGGACAAAAAAAGTCCTCATCGCCAGTCTTGGTTTTTGTAATTTTAGTCACTATGATAGTCGTTACTGGACTGTTGTACAGTAAGTTTAAAAAAAACATGAAAGCTTCTTCGCATGGCACAATCAAAAGATAACCTGTCACTTTTCTGTGTCACCACAACACAGTTGCTGCTGAAAGAACAAAATAAAGGTATGATTATGTGCATGTATGATAATCTGCTGAAGCCTGAGGCCTTTTTAAATTAAAGTAATTTTCCTGCACAAACAGGTTTAGATGCATTGAAGCAGGTGAGGCACATTCAAGGTCAACCTTCTCATCACTGAAATCACATGCACCAGAATGAAACCGGCTGTGCATGTAGCAGGTATGCAGATACAGCAGAAGCTTTACGCAGGGGATGGGTGTTACTTTTTTTAATAACCTGGCATCATTCTTTTTGATGCTTGTCTAAAACTAAACAGTCGTGGCCAATAGTTTTGTGAATGGAACAAACTTGGATTTTCACCAAGTTTGCAGCTTCAGTTTTTTAGATCATTTTGCAAAATGTCCATATGGTACAATTATAAGCATTCCATGTGTTTATTTTAGTTAATTTTATTGGCAAATACATCCATCTTAAGCAGTTTGACTTAATATTTACAGTGTGTAACAGTCTGTATGTATACTGCAGTTGTAGTACCTTCCCAACGCCACATGAGGGCGCTAACTTTATTTGATATGTCATAACTCATCATAGAAGTCAGCAGTGTGTAGCTGGGAGCTGGTACATAGCTGCCCTGCTCAACCTCAGTAACGAGTGGTGAAGGATACACGGACGATACTCTATACATATTCACGTATGAATATTAGACTTAGCGCCGTGGAGACCTGGCATTGTATGGTTTTCTAAGTAACTTTCTAAGTGGGGAGTGGTGGCGCAGTGGTTAGAGACGGTGGACCTGTGATCAGAAGATCGCCGGTTCAAGCCCCTTTACCGACAATCTCAAAATGTGGGTGGAAAAGGTGAAACACCCACATTCGCCCCACTCTGTGCCCTGAGCAAGGCCCTTAACCCTCACCATCTGCTCCCTAAACAGGTCTCTCTTGAAAATGAGTTCTCGTAGCTCAATGGGACTACCTGAGTAAATAAATGTAATAAAGTACCAGTGAGAATCAATGTTCTTTTGCTCTTTTCCAAGCTACGCAGGAGCACGTGCTGCTAATGCAAAGCTAGCTCTCCTCCTACGCACCACCATCATGTTACAAGTGTTGATGTCATGATCAGGCCCTCTGTCCCCTGCCTCACTCATAGCTCTTCACGTTTTCCGCTCATATCATTCAGCTACGCCCTCCTCTGCACTTTAAGCTCATCGGCCCCTATTCATTACACCCTTTTTCCTGACTATTTAGTTTCCACGCTCACTTTCATTCCCGGCCAGATTATTATGCTTCTCATGGTCCCCGATATCCAGCCATCTTGTTTTCAAGTTCATGCCTGACGATCACGCCTTGCTATTCGGATTTTGACCTCGCGCATGCCTCTTGGATTTATCGCTCTGCCTGCCACTCATCTGATTCTCACCGCAGCATCCTGACTACCCTGATGCATGCCCAATAATCCAGGTAGAAAAATCTAAACAAAAGCTAAGTCTGGTCCTCTGGACATTCAATTGTTTTTTGTTTTGTTTTGTTTTTGAATGTCCAGAGGACCAGACTTAGCTTTTTTAGATGTATCCTGACTCTTTCCTTCAGCTGCAAAACCAACAAAACTGTTCTTGTTGTCTGACTGATTCGCTGTGGCGAACCCTGCGAAGGAAGCAGCCGAAAGAAGAAGACGACAACGATGACGAAGAAGAATCTGGTTGATCTGAATCCAAAAACCTGCACTCTTGACAGTTGACCCTTCTTGTACTTGACTTCTGCAATTTGCCTCGGTTTACTGGATATGAACTTCGGGTCAAAATGTTGAGTGATGTCAATACATTCTTTTGTAATCAGTGCTCGGTGACCACAGGTTCTCAATGCAATTGAGACCTGGGGGGTTTCCTGGCCGTGGACTCAAAATGTCAAAGTTTTGTTCACCGAGCCACTTGGTCACAAGTTTTGCCTTGGGACATGGTGCTCCACCATGCTGGAAAAACCATTGTTCATCTCCAGATTGCTCCTGGATCATTATGAGAAGAATGTTTTAATACCGTTCCTTATTCACAGCAGTGTTCTTAGACAAAGGTTTGAGCCTGGAGGAGAAGCAACCCCACACACGAAAGATCTCAGGATGCTTCACAGGACTCATGGTAGCACTCAGCTTTTCTTCTCCAGACAATCATTTTCTCAGATGTCCCAAACATTCTGAGGGGCTGCATCAGAGAAACTTGACCCCAGTTCCCTGCAGTCCAATCCCTACACTTCTTTCAGAACATCGGTCTGTCCTTGATGGCTTTCTTGGAGAGAAGTGTCTTCTTTGCTGTCCTTCTTGACACCAAGACATTCACCTCGCTGCGTTCAGATGCTCTCACACCGGCCTTCAGGCTCTGCGCAGGTGGTTACCCGACCTCGTAGCTGCATCCTCTTTAGAAGACGTCCTGACGCTTGCTTGACTTTCTTGGGCGTCCTGAAGCTTTCTTCACTGCAACTGAACCACTCTCCTTGAAGTTCTTCATGGTTCAATAAATGATTGGGGAGCTTCATAAGCAGTCATGTCCTTGTAGTTCCTCTGATCACTCTTCATAATTCAGAGTTAAAACAAATTACCACAAAAACTGAGGCTGTAAACTTTGTGAAAACCAAAATTTGTGCCATTCTCCAAACCTTTGACCATGACTTTCTGTCATGTACAGTATAAAGAATAAGTTCTGTGCACACTAAACAGATATTGTGATTATAGTGAAGAAACTGAAAGTTAAACTGGGTTTCTTTATCAGAAATAAATCATGTCTAACACTGAATAATAATAATAATGAATTCAATTTATAACGCACTTTTCATTAATGAAAATCTCAAAGTGCTACAAGGTGCAACAGAATTAAATGTCAATAAAACAAATAATAAAACAATTAAAATCAATAACAGTATCAGCTAAGATCAAAAGTAGAATCATGAGGAGGTAGAGTATGCTCGGTTGAAAAGAAAGGTCTTCAAGCCGCTCTTAAAGTCAACCACAGACTGTGGGGCTCTCAGACAGTCAGGAAGAGAGTTCCACAGGCGGGGGGCAGCCACACTGAAAGCCCGGTCACCCATGGTCCTTAATTTGGTTCTCGGAATGTGAAGGAGATTACTGTTCTGTGACCGCAGCGAACGGGTGGATGAGTATGGAATAAGAATATCCTTCAGATAATCTGGTGAAGTTCCGTGTAAGCATTGATGTGTGATGAGAGCAGTTTTGTACTGAATTCTGTAGGCGACAGGAAGCCAATGAAGGTTATGGAGAATGGGCGTAATATGTTCAAATTTACGAACTCTCAACAAGATCCTTGCTGCACTGTTTTGAATATATTGAAGTTTCTGAAGGTTTTTGCCAGGGATTCCAATAAACAGGGAGTTGCAGTAGTCGAGCCTGGAGGAGACAAAAGCATGGACGAGCTTCTCAGCATCGGAAAAAGTTAGGGATGGGCGAAGTCTGGAGATGTTTCGAAGATGGAAGAAGCAAGTTTTAAACAGATGCTTAATGTGATTTTCAAATGTAAGATTGGAGTCCATTTTTATTCCAAGATTAGTAACAGAGGTGGAGAGGGGGATGTCTTGTCCAGAAAAGGAAAGTCTTGTTATAGGAGATGTTTGTACCTGGTGAGGGGTGCCAATCAGTATGGCCTCAGTCTTGGAGCAGTTTAATTGAAGAAAGTTCTGATTCATCCATGCCCTAATTGCCTCCAGGCAGGCAGAGAGGGCAGTGAGTGAAGATGGAGATGACAAGGTGGAAGATGAGGATGCTCCAGTCCTGATGTAAAGCTGTGTATCGTCGGCATAACAGTGAAAAGAAATGTTGAACTGATTAATAATTTGACCTAAAGGCAGCATGTAAAGGGAAAACAGCAGGGGCCCCAGAACCGACCCCTGAGGGACACCACAGGAGACACAGACTGTCTGGGACGTGGCGTTGCCAAGACTAACACATTCCAGCCTATTGGAGAGGAAAGATTTGAACCAGTCCAGGACGGTGTCGCAGAGACCGACCTCCACATGAAGACGGTGGAGGAGGATACTATGGTCCACAGTGTCGAAGGCTGCAGTGAGGTCAAGGAGGACAAGGATGGAGGGAGAGCCAGTGTCAGCAGCCAAGAGGACATCATTGGTAACTCTCAGCAATGCAGTCTCTGTACTGTGAGCTGCCCTGAATCCAGACTGGAACTTCTCATACAGGGAGTGTTGTTGTAGGTGATCCTGCAGCTGAGCAGCAACAGCTTTTTCCAGCACTTTAGACAGAAAAGGGAGGTGTGAAATTGGGCGGTAATTAGAAAAAATGTCGGGATCCAAATTAGATTTTTTCAGAAGAGGCCTAATGATGGCGGTTTTTAGAGGCAGTGGAACATGACCAGATTGTAGAGACTGATTTATTATTTGAGTGATAAGTGGGCCTATTGCAGAATGATTGGTTTTTATGAGAGACGAGGGGAAAGGATCCAGGGCGCAGGATGAAGGCTTCATTTTCTTGATGATGGCCTCCACCTCACTCTGAACAACTTCGTCAAAGCTGTTTAGGGTCCCAGAATGCAGACGGGTGGGTGGCACACTGAGAACGGGGAGGTTGTGGAGCTGAGATCTGATAGTGTCAACTTTGGTTTTAAAAGATGAAAGAAACAGGTCGCATTTTTGAGCAGAGTCCTCAAGAGTTTGCTTAATGGGATTAAGCAGACGAGTGATTGTGGAGAAGAGCTGTTTAGAGTTTCCAGGGCAGGTGTTGATGATGTTAGAATAATATTTGGAGCGTGCTTCTTTTACATGGAGTTGCCCCTGGTGAGAGGCGCCGAGCAGGAGTGGGCATACTGGTTGCCCCCCATCTTGGTGCCTGTACGTTGGGGTTCACCCCGGTGAACGAGAGGGTAGCCTCCCTTCGCCTACGTGTGGGGGGACGGGCTCTGACTGTTGTTTGTGCCTATGCACCAAACGGCAGCTCAGACTACCCACCCTTTTTGGAGTCCTTGGAGGGGGTATTGGAGAGTGCGCCTCCTGGGGACTCCCTTGTTCTACTGGGGGACTTCAACGCTCACGTGGGCAATGACAGTGAGACCTGGAGGGGTGTGGTTGGGAGGAACGGCCCCCCTGATCTGAACCAGAGTGGTGTTCTGTTATTGGACTTCTGTGCTCGTCATGGATTGTCCATAACGAACACCATGTTTAAGCATAAGGGTGTCCATATGTGCTCTTGGCACCAGGACACCCTAGGTCGCAGTTCGATGATCGACTTTGTTGTCGTCTCATCTGATCTGCGGCCGCATGTCTTGGACACTCGGGTGAGGAGAGGGGCGGAGCTGTCTACTGACCACTACCTGGTGGTGAGTTGGCTCCGATGGTGGGGGAGGATGCCGGTCAGACCTGGCAGACCCAAACGTATCGTGAGGGTCTGCTGGGAACGTCTGGCAGAGTCTCCCGTAAGACGGAGCTTTAACTCCCACCTCCGGGAGAGCTTTGAACACGTTCCGAGGGAGGCGGGGGACATGGAGTCCGAGTGGGCCGTGTTCCGCGCCTCTATTGTCGAGGCAGCTTATCGGAGCTGTGGCCGCAAGGTTGTTGGTGCCTGTCGAGGTGGCAACCCTCGAACCCGGTGGTGGACACCGGCAGTGAGGGATGCTGTCAGGCTGAAGAAGGAGTCCTATTGGGCCTTTTTGGCTTGTGGGACCCCGGAAGCAGCTGATAGGTACCGGCAGTCCAAGCGGCATGCGGCTCGGGTGGTTGCTGAGGCAAAAACTCGGGCGTGGGAGGAGTTCGGAGAGGCCATGGAGAATGACTTCCGTACGGCTTCGAGGCGATTCTGGTCCACCATCCGGCGTCTCAGGGGGGGAAAGAGGTACGAGACCAACACCATTTATGGTGGAGGTGGCGTGCTGCTGACCTCAACTCGGGATGTTGTGAGTCGGTGGGCGGAATACTTCGAAGACCTCCTCAATCCTACTGGCACGTCTTCCACTGAGGAAGCAGAGCCTGGGGACTTTGGGTCGGGTTCTCCGATCTCTGGTGCTGAGGTCGCCGAGGTGGTTAAAAAGCTCCGCGGTGGCAAGGCTCCGGGGGTGGATGAGATTCGCCCGGAGTTCCTTAGGGCTCTGGATGTTGTAGGGTTGTGTTGGCTTACGCGACTCTGCAATATCGCGTGGACATCGGGGGCAGTTCCCTTGGATTGGCAGACTGGGGTGGTGGTTCCCCTATTTAAAAAGGGGGACCGTAGGGTGTGTTCCAACTATAGGGGGATCACACTCTTAAGCCTCCCTGGTAAGGTCTATTCAGGGGTTCTGGAGAGGAGGGTCCGTCGGATAGTCGAACCTCGGATTCAGGAGGAGCAGTGTGGTTTTCGTCCTGGTCGTGGAACACTGGACCAGCTCTACACCCTCAGCAGGGTCCTGGAGGGTGCGTGGGAGTTTGCCCAACCAGTTTACATGTGCTTTGTGGACTTGGAGAAGGCATTCGACCGCGTCCCTCGGGGGGTTCTGTGGGGGGTACTCCGGGAGTATGGGGTACCAGGCCCTTTGATAAGGGCTGTTAGGTCCCTGTACGACCGGTGTCAGAGCTTGGTCCGCATTGCCGGCAGTAAGTCAGGCTCGTTTCCGGTGAGAGTTGGACTCCGCCAAGGTTGCCCTTTGTCACCGATTCTGTTCATAACTTTTATGGACAGAATTTCTAGGCGCAGCCAAGGTGTTGAGAGGATCCGTTTTGGTGACCTTAGAATCGCTTCTCTGTTTTTTGCAGATGATGTGGTCCTACTGGCTTCATCAGTTCGTGATTTACAACTTTCACTGGAGCGGTTTGCAGCCGAGTGTGATGCGGCCGGGATGAGGATCAGTTCCTCCAAATCCGAGGCCATGGTCTTGAGCCGGAAAAGGGTAGCATGCCCTCTCCGGGTCGGGGAGGAGGTCCTGCCCCAAGTGGAGGAGTTTAAGTATCTCGGGATCTTGTTCACGAATGAGGGAAAACTGGAGCGTGAGATCGATAGGCGGATAGGTGCAGCGTCCGCAGTGAAGCGGGCGCTGTACCGGTCTGTCGTGGTGAAGAGAGAGCTGAGTCAAAAGGCAAAGCTCTCAATTTACCGATCGATCTACGTTCCCACCCTCATCTATGGTCATGAGCTTTGGGTTATGACCGAAAGAACAAGATCTCGGATACAAGCGGCTGAAATGAGTTTTCTCCGCAGGGTGGCTGGACTCTCCCTTAGAGATAGGGTGAGAAGCTCAGTCATCCGGGAGGGACTCGGAGTAGAGCCGCTGCTTCTCCACATCGAGAGGAGCCAGTTGAGGTGGCTCGGGCATCTGGTTAGGATGCCTCCTGGACGCCTCCCTGGTGAGGTGTTCCGGGCATGTCCCACCGGGAGGAGACCCAGAGGAAGACCCAGGACGCTGGAGGGACTATGTTTCTCGGCTGGCCTGGGAACGCCTTGGGATTCCCCCGGAGGAGCTGCTCCAAGTGGCTGGGGAGAGGGAAGTCTGGGCCTCCCTACTTAGGCTGCTACCCCCGCGACCCGACCCCGGATAAGCGGAAGAAGATGGATGGATGGATGGATG
>JBBPBX010007030.1:33557-66485 GCA_038048925.1 Garcialebias charrua | reverse complement strand
ATATACGACGCCCCCGACTTACGACGTTTCGGACTTAGAATATGCATCTCATAAAAAAAAATTATTTATTTTTTTACAATGAATAAATAAATGTACAGTACTGTACAGTCACCAAGCACTTAGCCTATCCTAACATAGTTAAGGAGTGAGTTGAATTGTCTCCCTCCTCCCTAGCAGGCTCCATTCACATAAAGGGAGCTAGCTCCCTTTATGCGAATGGGAGACAATTCAACTGACTCCTTCATCTTTAAAAACTGTGTTAGGATAGGCTAAGTGCTTGGTAATTGTACAGTACTGTACATCTATTTATTTATTTTAAAAAAATGATTTTTATTTTTTTTTGGTGATCCTACCGTATTTTTCAGACTATAGGTCGCACCCGAGTATAGGTCGCATTGTCCAATTATTGCCAAAGAATTGGAAAAATCCATATATAGGTCGCACCTGAATATAGGTCGCACCTACGTCAAAATGTGGACCGTGTTTAGCTCTGCTGCAAATGTCTCTTCCACAGGAGCGCACAGCAAGGCTTTTAAGAAGATTAACACTTAAAAACAATTAATTGTTTGATAAAAAATTATAGCAAATATGTGTCTGAGCTGAACTTTTCTTTAATAAATGAATAATTTTAGCAGGATAAACACCTAAAAAATATATTTGTTAGCTGACATTATTGTAAGAGTGTGTCTCAGTTTAATTTTTGTTAATAAATGATTACAAATCAGCTTATTTTATAAAAAGCCATATATAGGTCGCACCTGACTATAGGTCGCAGGCCATGAAAAAATGATAAAAAGCCGCGACCTATAGTCCGGAAAATATGGTACTTACGAATTTTTGACTTACTAACGGCCCGTAGGTATGGAACTCGCTCGTAAGTCTGGGACTACCTGTACTCCCATATCAGGTCACAAAAACAGCATATTTCACAAGTATGCACGCTTCTGCTCTAAATCCCAGCCGGACTGCAGAGCTTTAAGCCCTTGGGCTGATATCCAGACGCCCAGTACAGCTTGTGTGCCCCTCACTGCCCCTGAAACCAGCACAGCCCCAACACTCAGGGCCAAGGTTAAGCACCAAGCGTTGTGTAAACACACAAGACCTGACCAGCAGTCAGGAATGCCTCATTTAGAGCCACATGAATGCCCCAGCGGGGGGAAGTGGGTGTGTCGTCCGACCGTCTGCAACCGGCTCTGCTGCCACCATTTGCTTCAGTCCAGAGGGGACGTCATGGAACATGAGCTGCCTCCAGCGTTTGAACAGCTAAATATGCTGAAACGGCAGATCACGGATAACTCCGCGGCTCATACTTCTTTTTTTTTTTTTCTACTGGAGTTTTCAGGACGTTGTTGTTTTAGTGGGTATCAACAGACTGTTTACTAAAGTGATTTGTGTCAGCTTTGTTTGCTGTGCAGCCAAACACAGAAATGGACAAATGAATCTTACATTAAACTTTAAATGTTTTTACAGCCTTTAACTTAAATAGTTTTAAATAAGAGGAAAAATATATAATCAGATAATATAACTTTTTGGTGACAGAAAATGTTTGTTGCTGGGTTTTTTTTTTGTGGAAATTATAAAAATACTTTACAGATTAAAAGCATTATTGCGAAAACAACTCATGCCTAAAATTGTATCCATTTTATCTGAAGGAGAGAGTTTAATTGTGTAAAAAGCAGAGTAATGTATTTATTTACTTGATACTCACATGAGTGTATTATGAAGTACGGTATATTTATAGATCATAAACACGATGAGCACCAGAACAGAGAGCAACTATAATCTAATAAACTCGGTGAAGCAGCGTAAAACAATTTACAAGCTCAGAACAAAAGCTTTTAGTAAGTGTGTATTTTTATCAGCTCGTTCTTTTCTTCTTACTTAATTTCTGCTTTCTGTTGTTGACTTCACTCCCTTCAATTTTAAAAATTAAAGATTAGAAATTGTTTTGGCACAGATGGCTGAGTCTAACTTTAATTTTCGGGGGCTTAACTTTAATTTAGATTTGTGAGTCCGTCAGAATAGTTATGATCAAATCAAAAAAGGCGTTCAATACAGAATAGTTATGATATTGCATTAACAACATTTATTGTAAGACGGTATTTTTTTATCGGAAACATTAACCGAAAGCCACGGAGGCTTAAACTAGACTGGGTGAACAAAATGTGAAGAGTTGGACAAAAACAGCAGCGCCATATTTGAAAATATAACAAAATCATGCATTAAATTTTTTTTAGACTATTTAGACGAATCCAACAAAGTTAAATCTGGTCATCTGGACGGTTCCTATTTTATTTTTATTTTTTAAGACGTTTTGTCCTTCATCTAAAGCAGTGTTTTTCAACCTTTATTGAGCCAAGGCACAGTGTTTTCATTGAAAAAATCACGAGGCACACCACTCACCAAAATTGTAAACAAAGATACTCTGTATCTGCCTATATTAAATATATAGTCATTCTTATCAAAGTGTCTTAATAGGAATGAAATAAGCAGCTTCTCACCGCATACCAAGCACAATGGAGTCTGTGTCGTTGCGTCCCCGGTAAAAGTAAATCCTTTTGACCTTGGTCAATGCAAGGCATTGTAGGAAGGTGCTATACAAATAAAGTTTATTATTATTATTATAAATCCAAATGAAATGTAACTCTCACTGTACTGTCTCGAGCTCACGGTATCTGCCTTCTTCTGATATCCACTTATACTAGGGCCTACATCTGGGTCCGAATTTTGTCCAGGGACCAGATCGGAGTTGGTATTTTTTCTTTTCAAAAACTTTTCCATCACCGTCATAGTCTTGCTAGCAGCTAGCTAGAATGCAATGCTGTCACTGCTACATGTCACATTCATGCATCACTACCGGTACTTCTCTTGTTTTAATGTGCATTGCTATGTTCCATACTGCCATCTATCTAGCGATAAGGAAATTACATGATTACGCCGCTACCATATCTGTCAAGTCTCCCGTTTTGGCCGGGAAACTACCGTATTTTACCCCTCTTTCCCGGCGTCATCCCGAATTATTATTTTCCCGGAAATGTCCCGTATTATAATATTATTTAAAAAATAAAAAAAAACATTCCAGTGCCTCTGTCACTAGCCTCGCGAGAACTGCCACCTGCAGTAGCCTCGGTGGCAGTTCTCGCGATGTTAGTGCTGCCAGCGGCCGGGAACAAACCCGGAAAAACACACCAGAGATAGATGAATGTAACGAGAGAGAAGGCGTCCCTGCCAAAAAAGTTAAGACTTCGTGTAAATATCTTGAAAAATGGGACAGCAAATTTAAAGAAGAGTAGGGTGGGGCACAATTACGCGTTTTGTAAGATTTGTAACTGCGACTTTAGTGTCTCTCATGGGGGAAGGAACGATGTCCGTCAGCATGAAAAATCCGTCAAGCACAAACGCGGGCTAGAGGCAAGAATGTTCACAGCATTTCAATGTCAACAAAGGTAGGCCTATCAGATTGTGATCACATAACTGGTTTGTAAGTGGCTGATAGGTAGTTATTTTAGATTTCTTGTAAACCTGTCTTAAAATGTAAGGGGTCCTGGACTTTGGTTGAGCTAGTGCAGGGGTCTGCAACCTGTGGCTCTTTGCTCCCTCTTTAGTGGCTTTTTCAAGCTTTTGCTAAAACTAACATAAAACTGAATTTTATTGGTGGTACAAACAACAAAAAAGAATGAATTCAAACAGATTTGATGCCATTTCTTTTACAAATATGTGAACACTGGAGCGAGTACGAGTAAAACATACTTTAATTTGATGCTTTATTTCTTTTCATGAAGAACTGTCTGCATAGTTTATATATATATTTTTAAATTTAAAAACAGATAAACACTGAAAACTTCCCCTTTACAAGAATCTGTTTTTTTTTATTTAATAAATGTTAAAGAGCGACTAAACCCAAATTTAACTTTTTTTAGCTGATAAACTCCCTAGAATGTGTTTAAAATGTTTCTGAGCACTATTTTTGAGTTATTTTTCATGTATTTGTGCGTATTAGTTAAAATCGGCAATATTTGGTCTAAAAACGAGTATTCGTAGTCCTATGGGTTGAACTGTGGTATTGCACCCTGATTTTCCCATTAGTTTACGTTTGGCACAGTCATTAATTTGTGCACAATTTCGTCACAGCCTCTGCTGCCTCAGTATAAAAGTGGAGCCACTCCCCCGAGAAGGTCACTCCCCCTCCAGAGTTCAGGGGTTGGATTAGCAATTAGCAGCATAGCATTAGCATTGATGAGTGAAGCTGTTCCAAGAATAGCTCTTCAAACTGATGTTCACCCACCCTTACACCATCAGGGTACAATCCGTTTGGAGGTGAGTACCATTTTACACCTTTAATTCCATAATTTATCTTTTGAGTATATGACGTGTTTCTTCATGTGCTGTTTGCGAACTGCAGCTTTGCTTCGGTCGGTGTGGCCCCACAAGGTCGTGGCGTTTTCATCTGTTGCTGATCAACGTTTAGTTTGTGTTGTAGTTGTGTTTAAATGCTCTGTTCCCCCCTGAGATGAGAATCTGTTCCCCCTGTGTCGGGATCCGACCGTGAGGCGCATCTGAGTTCTGAAACGAGTCCACACTATCGTGTCACAGTTATAGCTCATTTTAATCGACAGCTCCTGGTGATAAATAAATAAATATAAAACCTCCACTAAATAAATAAACCTGGTCTAGAGTGTGGGGTGTAGACTACTGTACAGGTTTTTTATTTATTTATCTCCGACAGAATCTAGTCTGACAAATACAAAGTATCAGCCACCAACACATCATATATAGCCTATTTATAATTTTTATTACTAATATAGAAGGCTGGAAGCAGCTGATAGAGGACAAGAAAACTTCCTGCAAAGATAAGTGTAGGCTTTGTGGTAGGCTAAATCTCATTCAAATAAAAAATATGACTGGAGAAAAATTAATTCTAGCTGCTATTTTTTGATAGTTAATGTCTGGGTTTTTGTTGTTGTTTTTTCATTATTTGAGAGAAAGGGTGCGCGCTCCCGACACAGGGGGAACAGATTCTCACGGGGTAACAGAAATCGCACAGCACCTGCGTTCTTTTGTTGCAAATAATGTTGTGGATCAAGGTATTTGTAAAATAATAATAATAATCTGTGCAGCAGTATTTATTTTGCACTGGGTCATCTGTTTGACAGGTCAACAAAGTGATAGAACAGTAATGTTTCTCAAGTATGTTTTTTTGTAAGGTGATTAAAAATGTGTTGTTTTTTAGCTCCATGAGGCGTTCCACATCCAGGGATGAGCCGTGCAGCAGTCCCAAACACTCGAGACCACCTTCAGGATGCTCCACCCGCAGGATGGTCCACCTGCCAGCCACAAACAAACACCAAGGTCTCAGCTGAACCCAACATTGTCGTGGATGGAGGTCTCAAGAGATGACGCAGCTCTGGCCGAGACTGCATCATCTTCCGCTGAATTTGAAATACATGTCACACATTTGGCACTTCGCATCTGGTTCTGTGAACTTCTTTTAGAATAGGATACCCTTTATGTAAATTACTATGTGCTTGTGTTAAATTATTATTTATGTTTTCTTCTAACCCTGTGTGGACTGGGCACCTGGGTGGTCTGTAACAAGTCATAAATTCAAGTACAGGAAACTTTTAAATTTTAACGTTTAAAAATTTATGCTTCATATAACTTTTTTAATAATGTACAATTCGGATTACTCTAATTGATTATTGCACTTTGTTTCTTTTGTTTTACAATATTTAATATTTGCACACCTGAAACAATTATAATTTATATTAAATTTAAACATTACTTTGTAAAAATTGCTGATGTAAACATGTTTATTAAATGTTTGTTTAAATTATGCATGCATCTGAGAGAAATGCAATTTCAATCCTGTGTATGTTCTGTACATATTGCAGTTTGGACAATAAAGTTGACTTTTAAATTTGACTTTGATGTATGACTTGGAAATGTATTTATCAATACAGAGGTCTGTAAAGAAAGAAATTGATTACAAAAACTAGTTGTTTATGATTCATTTTATTAACAGTAAGTTAATTCAAAACAACAAAAGTTTCTGTGTCGTGTCACACGGGACCACCTCCAGCTCGTCTGTATGGATGCAGTGGACAGAAGAGAAAGCAGTCCCAACCACCTTCAAGATGCTGCACCTGCCAGCCAGAAACAAACACCAGGGTCTGCGTGGCTGCTGCATGGGTGCTTGTCATCACAGTTCTCTGAAAAAAACATTTGAAAGGATACAGTATTGTTAAATTCATTGCAATTTGTTTGGTTTGCATTGAAAAAATATAACTTCTCATAAATCTTACCAGCTGTGCTCAGTTTTGATTAGCTGACACATAGCTTAAACATGTAGTGTATGCACGTCCTAACAAATATATCATACAAGCTTATAGAATGTTTCTAAACACGGATCTTTGGAAAACAAATAAAATATTTGACCACTGTTTAGTGCTCATTTATAGTCAATTCAAAAAACAATGTGTGTTCAGTTCTAGGTTGCATATTAAAATTAAGCCAAAACGTCAAAAAAAACGAGGGTAGATGAAATCAATATTTTAAAATAAAATATATTATGAAACGTTACTTTTGTAATGTGCTAAGTAATAAGATGTGGTGAATTAAAGCCACTGCAGCTGGACTACAACTCCGTTGTGATCCAAACAAAGACAAAAACACAACCGTACACCGCATGCCATGCAGCTAAACACAGGTTTTTCATGTGTTCAGTGTTCAGAAGCATCCGCTTAAGCTGTGTGTGATTAAATACACGCAACAACATTTTAGAACTGTTATTTTAGTACAAGTTTAGGCATTGATTTACTTACTGAAGACGTGACTATCCGCCATTTTGAAATCTAAACTTGGGGAGGGGTGAGAGTTCACCACTAGAGGGGGCGTGAACACAGGACAACCCACAACCTCCTCCCCTGCTTGACTCTCTACACGCCCATTTTGAGGGAAAATTTCAAACTGCTTCGGGGGAGGAGTCACCGATCCACAGGGTGTTTAGTCGCTCTTTAAAAAGCGTTAGATATATTTTGCTTTATAGTGTGACCCTTACTAGCCACAAAATCCCCTCCAGCAAACCTAAAGTGGCCCATGGGCCACCAGTTGATAACCACAGTTGTAGCAGGTTGTTGCGGCTCTGGACACGTTTAATGTAGTGAACAACGGTGAAAAACGGCTCTTTTTATCGTAAAGGTTGCAGACCCCTGGGCTAGTGGGATGGCTCGGAGTACCCGGCAGAAAATTTCCCTTATTTTTAAATCCAAAACTTGACAGGTATGCGCTAGACACTACAGCACAGACACTCGAAAATGGCATATTATTAGATAATTAATTCGTTTTCAAAAAATCTTTTTAGACCAGTTAAGTGAAATTGGATACAGTAATTTCCACAGCACACCTGACGATCACTCAGTGGTTGAAAAACACTGATCTAAAGGGCTTCTTCAGTCCAAGGAGCCACAACAAATTCCGTGCCATAAGTAGCACACTCACATGGTGGGCTAACTATTTTGCTGGTGATAAGATGGTTTGTGGAGCCCGCCCTCTCCCCCGTCGACTCCTCTAAGGCAGCCATAGCCAAAGTGATTCAAAACATCAAAGTTCATGCTCAATAATCCAGGTAAAAAAATCTAAACTTTTTTTTTAGATGTTTTCGTCAATCTAAAGAACTTCATCAGTCCTTCAGACTTCATCAACTACTTTGGCTATTGCTGCCTCAGAGGAGTCGACGGGGGAGAGGGCGAGCCCCAGAAACCATTTTATCACCAGCAAACTGGTTGGTCCACTATGTGAGTGTGCTGCTTGTGGGACTCAGTTTGTTGTGGCTCCTCAGACTGATGAAGTCCTTTGGATGAAGGACGAAGAGTCTCAACAACAACAAAAGACACCGTTCATATACTGACCTAACTTTTTGTTGGATTTTTTAAACTTTGATTATTGAGCATGGACGTTGATATTTACCATAAATAAACACAAATCAGTTTGTGTACAGGTTACTCTTAGTCTAGATTTTTCAGCTTATTTAATTTTACCCTCTGTGATCACTGCTGACTGTACTGCTGAGTTTTAAATAGCCTCCTTTGATGTTCAGACCAACCAGAAGGTAACATGCCGAGCTGTTTTGTAGCATCTTGTTCTCCCTCAGAAAACAGAGCGCTCTGTCCCCCAGCTTCTGTCATTTACAGGACAGCCAACAGCAGAGCAGCGCTCTCGACACAACCTAGCAGCAGATGTTTGCCTCGGTACAATCTGTACAAACGTCAAATTGAATCCATTGCCATGTCTTTAGCTCAGCAGCCAGAACCTTGGGGGGGATGAGTGCTATTACAAATACTTAGGTTCAAACACTAATTAAACCATCTACAAACTACAGGGGCCTCAACAGTTTCTGCAGTCGTGTGGCAGAACAGCTTCCATGTTTGGTGAATGATATAACTTGTTTAGGCAGTAAAATTACTGTCGGCTGAGGAAAACCCAACTAGCGCGTATTGATGTTCTTACAGCAGACCACAGGCAATTCAGTCAAATGTAGGCAAAAATCTTTTTACAGCCTAATAGACGGAGCCTGCCGAGGCAGAGCTCCCTGCGTAATTGAGTCTTTGGTAGGCTTCAGGTTGTGGTTATGGGGGACTGATTTATCAGCAGAACATGCCGGATCGACCCTCCAGCAGAAAAAAAAGCACTGTTACCATCCAATCTGCTTTCACTGGCAAAAGTGCTTACAGCGGGAAAATCACGAGTGCTGATTCTTCAGCATGTGCATCCCTGACCTGTGCAAGCAGAGCTTATTCAGTCATTCTCTGACAGAAAGGCAGTGCACAGCAGAGAACGTCTGTCGGTTTAACCAGCTCTCTCACAGCTGAGATCCCCTCACTGCTCCATGTTCAGTGTGAGGTGTCGCTCTGCGTTTTGATTAAAGATGCAGTGATCAGTTCTCTTGTCAATTTTCTGATTTTTGTAAAGCTCTGAGCTGACAATTATAATTATTATGACACACTGTGATTTTTTTCTAAAAACTAATTAAAAGCATGGAAATTTTACATTTCTAGTGGAAAATCTGTTAATTAAAAAATACAATACATTTTATTTCATGTGTCAGATAAAACTTGTATAATTAAGCTTTTTTTCTTCCTTAATGTTTTAAACAAAACATACTCAAGCATACAGTAGACTGTTTTGTTGTTGGATCTGTAAAATGAATTAAGTCATTTGGTAATTTTATAGAACAGTTATAACTATTATTAGGTCATTAAAAATTTGTTTACCGGTACATGTTATATTGCTTGTAAATTATAGGTCTCACACATACCGGTAATATTTTAAATATGTCACCTGTGGCAGCTGGTACTTACATGAAAACCATTAGCCTATATATTACTGAGCAGTAAAATGAGCTGCAGAAATATCTCTGGAGAGGTTCCTTTTAGTAGCTTCCAACACTTCTTCTTCCTCGGAAATTGGATTTAAACACCCTTCTTGTAACTGAATACAGGTAGTCCTCGACTTAAAAACGAGTTCTGTTCCTACGGCCGTTCGTAACACGAAAATCGCCGTATGTCGGAAAACACCCGAGCCGCCACTTATACACGTACATGTATGGTACAAAACAGTTACCAAGTTAAGCACTTCGCCTATCCTAACACAGTACCCTACATAATTATCAAAAACACATACAGTACATTTGGAACAATAATAAAGTTAATTTCTTACTTTGAGCTGGTCAAGCCTGTCTCCGTCTGTTTGCATGTTAGCTCGTTGCATGTCCGAGCTCTGCAGCTTCGTGAGGCTTCACGTGGTCCAAACTGTTTACAGGAAGGACTGTTAGCATGTTAACTCCATACATAATGAAGGGGAAAAGAGTGAATAACTTACTGGGAGACGTTTCTCCGCAGTGTCCATCCAAAAGGCTGCACGCGCTAGCATGTTGGCCCCTCCAATAGCTGCACGCGCTAGCATGTTGGCCCCTCCAATAGCTGCGCGCGCTAGCATGTTTGCCCCTCCAATAGCTGCGCGCGCTAGCATGTTGGCCCCTCCAATAGCTGCGCGCGCTAGCATGTTAGCCCCTCCAACAGGCTGCCACAGCTTTTTCTCCGCGTTTTAGCATGTTAGCTCGGTGTCCATCCAATATCTGAGGCTGCCATCGAGGCGAGCTCCCGGCCACAGCAGGCATCTCCGCCGCCCGTCTGCTCCGTGTCCCCAGTGGGGCGTTAGCATCCACCCGTCCATCTTACAGTAAGGCTTGTTAGCATGTTATCTCGTTGCTCCTCCGGTCCAGCTCGCTGTCTGCTGCTTCACGCGGTCCACAGCGTCGTTTTCCTTTGTCCATCCATCCCTCCGCAAAACCGCCGTTCAGCTCCCAGCTCATGTATCCGAGCGCAGCAACCTCTGATCGGACGCGGCCCGTCCGAAGCCGGCTGGCAAGGCCGGAGCTAACTGGCTAAGCTGGCGGGCACTGCCGAAAACTGACTGTCGAAAACTGACTTCCGAAAACTGCCGGAAACTTCGTAAATCGGCTTAAAAATAATAATACTGTAATAATAATAATAATAATAATAATACTTTATTTATAAAGCCATTTAAAACAACCACAGTTGCAACAAAGTGCTGTACACATGAAATCAAGAACATTTAAACACGTTTAAAAAAAATTTTTTATTTTATTTCATATTTTTAATAATATGATGCGTTCGTAACATCGAATTGCCGTAAGTCGAGGACTATCTGTATTCTTTATTTTGCAAACACTTGTGCACAGAACATGTTTTTCTCGCAAAAACAAAGTGATTAACTATGGTGTGTTTACAAACCAGGAAAATGATAGCCACCTAGCCAAGATGCACACGCACACAATGTTTTTGAGTTTCCAATCAGATGGTTGCTTATTGAGCTGAACATCTTCAGGTTCTAGTCACCTCTGGTTCAACCCTGTTTATTATTTAGTACATACATCCTGTTGAAGTGTTTTGTCTTTACACCAAACTTCATGCTCAATAAAACCTAACAATGTTCAGTCAGGTCTTCTGGATGGTTTCGAGCCCCAGAGGCCATCTTAGCACCAGCAAACTTTTTTTTCTTCTCCACTATGGAGTATGCTGTTGGTGGGACTCAGTTTTGTTTGGTGACTTCTCGGATTGAGGAAGTCCTTTGTATGAAGGACGAAACGTCTCAGCATAAAAAGAAACCGTCCAGATGACCTGACTGAATGAAAATTGTTGTGTTTTATCTTTAGTTTTAATCACAGAAACCAGTTAGATAAAAACAGAAGCACGGCTCACAGAGAATTGAAACAAATTATTTATTTATTTTTGACTTTCAGTATTGATTTTTGAACGTTAGGATATTTGTCGTCTTAAAACAACCTGTCAACTAAATTAACTAAAACAGTTTACAATATGTACCTTTTTAAATATATTTTGTAAAGGTTAAAAATACTTTAGAGTGGTTAAATACTTGAGAATAGTGTTTATATTTGTAATGAAACCACGTAAACATGACCCTGTGTACATCACTGAGCTAATTTTTAAACTCCTTAACCCCAAAAGTGCAGTGTTCCTGCAGTAACAGTCAGCATCAGCATGAGGAGGATGGAAAAGACAGCCAGGCTCCATACGGCACTGTACAACCTGCCATGGACCACAGGCGAAGAATTAAAAGTCCAGGGGTCAAACGCATGTATAATGAAAGCATGGTTTAATTTAGTTTGGAAATACTTCCCCCTTAACCTTACTGAAATGAATCAGGAAGCAATCTGCCCTCCTCCTTCTGCAGACTTTGGAGGAAACGGGAGGAGCTCAAGTTCGTGCTGCTCTAATGGATGTTTACACAACTCTCCATCAGCCACCAGAATGACATAGCCCCCCACCCCACCTCACCTCTGAGGTCTCTGTTCTTCAACCGCCTGAAATATTTATCAGAAATTCATGTGTGTTGAATTTGCTTCAGTAGTTCTTGTGGTTGGTTTCAGCCTTGATTGTCCATTGTTACCAACCGCTGGCTCTTTCCTCCCTCTCGGCTCCCCTCCACACTCTGCCCTCCCCCTCGTCGGCTCGCCCCCGTACTCCCCTCCTTCCCCCTGCTCTTGCCAGTAACGGCCTTAGCCGTTTGGCTTGATGTCAAAGCAGGGGCCTTTTGTGGTTCTGTCACAAATCTGCCAGGAAAAACAGAAACCATCTGTTCAGGCCTGGACCTGAGAGCGCATGAGGGTGTAAATACACGAGTTGAGGCCTCGCCCTCAGCTCTGCCAGTGCACACTGGGGCGCCGAGCCCGCCAATGGACCATGCACTTCAAATCTCTGTCAAACTCTCCCACCAGCAATTAGTGAGTAGTCTCGATTGGTGGTGGTTCATCTCAGTCAGAATCTTCTGAGAATCATTTATTCACTCAGACTTGGTTTATAAATTGTGTTCTGGGTGCATGTCTAAATTTAACGCTGTAGGTTTTTTCATATGTGCAAGTTGTTGACATATTTACTGGGGTTACAAATATAAACACTATTCTCAAGTATTTAATTAATCAGGGCCCCAGTCGTTTTTTTTATTTTGGATTCATTAAAAAACATCTAAATTTTTCTGCTATATGCATCAGTTCTGACAGCAGCGCTCAGTGTAGCACATGGCTAATTAGCATATCAATACAGACACATGATTAAAAAGGCTATTCTGAACCACTGCAGCTAAACGTATGTCAATGATCATCTGCACACAGCTTTTTTTTTTTTTTGCACATTTAAATAAAAGGAATTTCAAATCACCAACATGATTCAGTTACAGGAAAACAGTGTAAGAAGGAGCAGGTAGTTTTCAGAAGTTGTACTAAATATTTTGTCATTATGGAACAAAATGCTTACAGGGTCAGTGGGGAACAATCAACATTAAGTGGTTAGAATGAACTGTTATATACAGGTAGTCCCCGACTTATGAACGAGTTCTGTTCCTACGGCCGTTCGTAAGACGGAAATCGCCGTAAGTCAAAAAACACACTTATACACGTACATGTACGGTACTGTACAGTTACCAAGTTACCAAGCACTTCGCCTATCCTAACACAGTACCCTACATAATAATTAAAAAGACACATACAGTACAATTACAACCATAATAAATAGTTAATATCTTACTGTGAGCTGGTCAAGGCTGTCTCCATCTTTTAGCATTTTACGTCGTTGCACGTCTGAGCTCTGCAGCTTCGTGCTGCTTCACACGGTCCAAACTGTTTACAGGAAGGACTGTTAGCATGTTAACTCCATACATTTGGAGCCATAATGAAGGGGAAAAGAGTTAATAACTTACTGGGAGCCGTTTCTCCGCGGTGTCCATCCAACAAACTGCGCGCGTTAGCATGTTAGCCCCTCCAATAGCTGCGCCCGTTAGCATGTTAGCCACTCCAAAAGGCCGCGGCAGCTGTTTCTCCGCATTTTAGCATGTTAGCTCGGTGTTCATCCAACATATGAGGCTGCCAGGCAGACATCTAGGTGAGCTCCGGGTGCCAACAACATCCAGGCCGCCAATCCGTTCGTCTGCCTGAGACGTCCACAGAGTTTACTGACTGTTTCCAGCTCATTTATCCGAGCGAAGCAATCTCTGATCGGACAGACGGTCTGTCCAAAGCCGGCTGTCGAAGCTTGAGGTAACCAAAGCTGGCGGGCACTGCCGAAAACTGCCGGACACTGCCGAAAACTGGCGGACACTGCCGAAAACTGGCGGAAACTGCGTAAATCGGCTTAATAATAATAATACTTTATTTATAAAGCCATTTAAGCTGCAAGAAAGTGCTGTACACATGAAATCAAGAACATTTAAACACATTTATTTTATTTTTTTCATATTTTTATTAATATGATTCGTTCGTAACATCGGATTGCCGTAAGTCAAGACCGCCATAAGTCGAGGACCACCTGTACTTACAAGTCATTTTTATTTTTTATAAATAGCTTGTTAGTTTTGCTTACACAAGGAAAATATGCTCACTATTTTGAAGTACAACATGGATAAAATCTCACTTTATTATTATATTACACATTCATAATTAAAAACCAAAGTTGGGAAACGGGCAGAACCAAGTTTTATTCCCTACAGCATTACAGAATGCCATGGTAGAACATCAATAAAATGTTGCATATGGTTTTAAACGTCTGTTTTTCACACAGACTTGCTCATTTTAAGTGGGAATGACTATAGAATGGAAGCCCTGGAGGTAGTGATAGGACAGTAAGCTCTTTGCTTGTCTGATAATCCAGCAACCAGAGAGCTCCTGCAGGTGGAAGCTTCTAAAATGCCTCATAACACTCAGCTTATGTTGTCACTATCTCATGCTCTCCAGAGTCTGTGCAGCTCTGGAGAGATCCAGCGGACTCGAGAAATTTATTAGGCAATAGCCAGAACCTGTTAAGAGTTTTATTTTAAGTGTTTACACTGGATTCAGCTGAATATATTTTAAATGCAAATTCACTCAATTGTCAGGGTTTAGTGCCCCCTTAAAAAAGTTTACATTTAAAGCCGTAGTGGATACACACAAACTGGCAGCTTAAACGTACCATTGAGTAGAAACAGAAGGTAATGAAAGTTAGAGTTGCTGTGAGCGAGTGGCAGCATCACAAAGTGCATCTGATAGACAAAAGTACCATACCATACCATACCAGCTTTATTTATAGAGCACTTTAAACACCTACAGGACCAAAGTGCTGTACACACAACAAAACAATCACAATCAGGTAATAAAATGATTAAAATAAATAAGAGTCACATAATAAAAGTTGAGGAATCATACAATCAGATAAAACAAGCGACTAAAATTATTAAAAGTCAACATCGCAGATGGTGTCATAGGCCAGGGAGAAGAGATGGGTTTTAAGAAGAGATTTAAAAACAGACAGGGAAGAGGCCTGTCTGATGTTCAAGTACACGGTCGGTGTTTGAGATGGGACTGATGTGGCTTCAGAAGCAGGTAAACCGAGAGTAATCTGTCTCTGACTAGTTTGCAGTGCAAAGCCTCGCTCAGCCACAGTAAGGCTGCTTCATCTTTGGCTGCTTTTATCTCAGACATTATATAATGCAACTTCATGTTCAAAGTGTTGCCTGTAATGTTTCCTCAGTCAACACGACTGCGTTCAGAAGAAGTGTTCATAAACAGCAGAACAAGTTGCTTACGGTACTTTTCTGGATCAAAATCATTTTTAGCGACATAACTGTATAAAGACTTTGCTGAGCTGCATGTTGTCCTTTTTTTTACATTTACATCCAGCTGCAGCAGCCCGTCGGTGCACCTGTTAATTTTCATTCAGAAGTTAATGTTTTCATAAGGCGCACCCTTATATAATGGTAGTTGACACGGTGTAAGTGATGGAGAGGCAGGGTGACCTTTCCTTGTGTCTGCCGAGCTGTTGCTGAGGCCGTGTCGTCAGCTCGCAGCGAGGCGCTGCTGAGAACACTCATTAAGCACAGAGCAAAGCCAGCGCTCGGCACTGCTCGACACTTTTGATCTGCACATTTCAATNATATTAATCTCTAAAACTAACCTAATGCGCAGCACCACAGGCGGTGGTGCGGGGTGGTCAACCGCCTCACTGTTTTTAGTTTAGTTTTTGACGTGCCGCACATTTTTTCCCACTTTTGCAGCTTAATAATAATAACTAACAGTTTTGGGTTTCCTGTGACTTATTTGCTGTACGATAAATGGTAGGAGCTTAATTAATATATGCTCCCAATGTTTTGTTGGTCTTTTTTTGCAAATAATAATTTTCTTTCCTTTCTGATGCTCAGTTTGAACTTCAGCTATTCTTCACCACATCTGAATGCATTTTATGCTGATTAGTTATTTGGGTTAACAAGCAGTTGAACTGGTTTGTTAATAAGACGCCTGTGAGTGTAGTTGGGCTTGACTCCAAAACTCAGTCTAGTTGAGCTTAAGCCTCACAATAAACAATCAATTAATCGCATGATAAATGAAAATTATCAAACTCATTTTCATTTTTCGGCTTTATCGTTTTTTCATGTCTCTCTCTTTCTACTGAAGATGCTGGATGACAAGGCTCAATTGCGGTGCTCTTCACTGACCCCTCCCTTTCTCTTTTTTCTTTAAAATCTGTTTTAACTAGTCCAAAATCACGTTTTTAAATCGTTAAGAGCAGCTAAGCTAAGAAGCTAAGCTAACAGGTCGACCTCGGGGAAAAATGTTGATTACCGGTATTTTGTTTTGAGTGTAGTACAAATAAGGGTACTACACTCAAAACAAATTAACCAACATTTCTTCTTAAATTTGACAATAATGACTAATTACTGTCAAATTTCAAACAATATTATCGTTTATCGCAATAATTTCTGAGACAATTAATCGTCCAGCAAAATTTATCGTGACAGGCCTAGATGAGCTCTGTGGGTCAGCTAGTGGTCGCTCTTATTCTGAAAAGCCACAGCTGACCTTTAAAGATCCTCAATCTTCAAACAATGATCAGTGCAACACGACTGTAAAGCCAACAAATGTATCTGCACAACAAGCACCTCTGAAGCTTTGTTGACTTGTCTCGGTGTTCCCGCCCGCCTGCACTGAGGTTAAACTACGACACGAGTCCAAATGAAAAATGTTCTCCTCAGAGCTGTTGTTTGTTTGTTTCCAGGGGGAGATGGACATCGTGGTGAAGTTTGGAGGAGATCCGATTTCCAGGAGTCCCTTCACGGTTGGTGTCGCTGCTCCGATGGACCTCAGCAAAGTCGTCGTGGATAATCTGGATGGAAGTAAGAACTCTGATGAACCGCAGCGACGTTCAGTAGCGCAGCGGGTCGTATTTAATTAAACGTCGAGTGGATCGTTTTAATGATCTGCAGATAGCAGACGAGTTTGTTTTTCCTGTGAAAAATAAAAACAAAAGCCGCGAATTCAGCATCAGATGATCCGATCCCGACTTTAAACTGATTTAAAAATATAAATATATTTTAATTTAAAAGAAGTGGTTCATGGGTGAATGTGTTTCAGGGGTGGAGGTCGACGAGGAGCAGCAGTTTGAGGTGAACGCCAAAGGTGCAGGAGGTCAGGGTCACCTGGAGGTGGAGGTGGTGAGTACCGGAGCGCTGCGTTGTTTCATTTTCACGTCGATCAGTATCTTCTGACCTTGTGGTCCTAAACATCTGTTTGGTAGCTGAGCCCCAGCCAGCGGGCGGTGCTGTGCAACGTGGCGCCTCGGCCCGGCAAAGCAGACGTCAGCGTGGTCCGTTACACCCCGACAGAGGAGGGGGTGCACTCTGTGAACGTGTCCTACGACGGACACCCAGTACCCGGGAGCCCCTTCCCAGTGGAGGCCCACCTGCCTCCAGACCCCAGCAAGGTGAGATCACAACGTTTTTAATTTTCAAACCCGTTTGGAGCGACATCGTTTTAAACGAAGAGGGTTTTCTCTTCCAGGTGAAGGCGTCTGGGCCCGGACTGAAGGGAGGTCTGGTTGGGAACCCGGCCGAGTTCACCATCGACACCAAAGGTGCCGGCACCGGAGGTCTGGGTCTGACGGTGGAGGGGCCGACGGAGGCCAAGATCGAATGTTCGGATAACGGAGACGGGACCTGCTCCGTGTCCTACCTGCCCACCGAGCCCGGAGACTACCTGGTGAACATCCTCTTCGAGAGCGTCCACATCCCCGGCTCGCCGTTCAGAGCCGACATCCAGATGCCCTTTGACCCTTCCAAGGTGGTGGCCTCGGGGTCCGGCCTGAAGAGGGCAAAGGTGATGGACATGGAAGAAGATTTTAGATGTTTTTTTTATTCCTCGTCTTCTACCTGCCGTGTGTATGTTCATTTGTCTGTGGTGTTAGAACAATATCTCATGAAGCAACAAATATATTTTAATGAACTCTCGCAGCAAATGGACCCACAGCTGATACGACCCAGTTCAAGATGGTAGACACAGCTAAGACCTAGCCAACTCAAAAATAGTTATTTTATTTTAAACTATATAAAATCTGAACATAGAGATACATTTAGGTTTGGTACTTGACAGAAATCAAAAGATTTATTTCAAATATGAGAAATTGGTGTTAAAAAAGGGAGCTTAAATGTTGACCGCACTTTCATGAAAATGATCTACAGCTGTTTTATAGAATCTGTTCTCACCTTTTTCGTTTCTTTGTTGGTTTGGATTGTTGAACTTAAAAAACCGAAATCGTTTACAGTGTGTTATCAAAGAATGCGGGAAAATAATAGGGATTCAAATGAATGACATGGATGTTTTTAAGTCCAGATCTATATCTAAAGCTAAAAAAATCTTGGCAGATCCCACTCATCCCCTACACGCTCGGTTCAATCTGCCTTCAGGCAGAAAATATGGCAAACCTAGAACAAACAGATTAAAAAACTCCTTTATCCCCTCAGTTATTGGATTTTTAAACAAAAATTCGGTTTAAAGATTATCTCCTTTTCTATGTATTCTTATCTTGAATCTTAATGTTTTTAAGGATGAACGGTTTGTTCTTATTAAGTTGTACCTTCTGAAATGCCTCATGTATTTTAATCTGTAATGGAAGTACCGGTACTTTTTATTCTTTTATCCTGTTTTATATTATAGTTTTTAGGAATGTGTTGGCTGTCTCACTACCATTACCTGCTGTAAATGAATTGCCCCTCTGGGACCTAATAATAAAGTTGAAGTTGAAAAGCTCCACATCAATAAACACGTTGTAAATAAACGTCTTCTGAAGAGGAAGAGCCGAAACAGAAACGTTGGTAGAAATGATGTTAACGGTAGTTTAGTCTCATGATTGTTGTTGGTTTTGCAGGTCGGGGAAATCAGTGTTTTGAACGTGGACTGCTCTCGCGCTGGACCGGGTCAGCTCAGCCTGGAAGCGGTACCAGACTCCTCCCCGACCAGCCCTACTGGTTCTGGACTGGGCTCAGGTAACTCGGCCGTCCTGCAGTGGTGCAGCAGAGAAACCGCTGATCCTCCATGTTTTGTTTTTAAGTGAACATTTTAGATGTTCTGACTCTTTTAGAAGATTTTCAAGAATTACACGTTAGTGAGGCTTAAAATGTGTGGCTGTTCACCTGGTTCAGTCCAAAACTAAAGGAACAGAAAATGGACTGAACTAGTTGAGGTGTGTCATTTTGGTATGACCTTTTTACATCTTTAACAAAAAAACACTAGAAAGTTCCTGGAGAAACTTTGATGGGGACTGCCTAGATATGATTAAAATATTGTTAATAATAAATATTAATATTAATGATTGTAAATATTAATAATCAATACTAATTGTTATTTATTAATATTAGTAATTATTAATATGTTGTCTATTTGTTAATTGATATTAAATATTAATGATTAATAATCAAAATTGATCATAATAAAATTAATTAATATTGCTATCAAATATTAATAATAAATATTAACAATTATTAATATTTAAATAGATCATTATTAACATGAACAATTAATGTTAATTATTACCACTACTACTACTACTACTACTACTACTACTACTACTACTACTACTACTACTACTACCACTACTACTACCACTACTACTACCATTACTACTACTGCTACTACTATTACTACTAATACTACTGCTACTACTACTGCTACTACTAATACTACTACCACTACTACTACTAATACTACTACTACTACTATTACTACTACCACTACTACTACTACTATTACTACTACCACTACTAATACTACTACTACTCCTACTATTACTACTACTACCACTACTATTACTACTACTACCACTACTACTACTACTGATACTACTACTACCACTACTAATACTACTACTACTCCTACTACTACTACTAATACTACTACTAATACTAATAGGCAATGGGTGCCTTCCTTGCTTGTTGAACCAAAATGGCTCCATATGTTACTCAGTTTCTGTGAAGAGTTTTCTCCTATTCATTTCTTATGGGAAATTTGGCAACTTTGTTAGCAAAATATGTCACCATGGTAACTGTCAAATGCCAATAAAAGTCACGGCACACTTCCTGGAGCCGGGCTGCATGGCAGTCCCCAATAAACTGTCCTGGACTATAGTCTAAACATAATTTGTTGTTTTCCAACCATAAATCTTTTATTTGTATTTTTATCCATAACAATCGGACCATATTTTTCCAGGTCTGAAAGCAAAGACGGAGGTTGTGGACAACAAAGACGGGACCTACACGGTGACCTACGTCCCCCTGACCTCCGGCATGTACACCCTGATGCTGAAGTATGGAGGCAAAGCCGTCCCCGGTTTCCCCGCCAAGGTGGTGGTGGATCCTGCCGTCGACACCTCCAAAATCAAAGTGTTTGGACCCGGCGTGGGCGGAGAAGGTGCAGGACGGTCCACCCCCGTCAGATCTCTGTGGATAGACCCTCTAAGCTGATCGAACAGATCGTCCAACTTGTGCTTGTTCTCTTCCTTTCAGCCGTTTTCAGAGAAGCCACCACGGACTTCACGGTGGACGCCCGTGCTCTGAGCCGGAGAGGAGGAGACCACGTGAAGGCGGCGATCAGGAACCCATCCGGAGCTCTGACTGACTGCAAGGTCGTGGACAACGCAGACGGGACCTACAGCGTCGAGTACACCCCCTATGAGAACGGTAACACCCGGAACCAGGACCGAACTCTTTCCACTGTCTGTGACGTCTGTTTCATCCCGTCGGTGTCTGGGTGGATATTTCAGGTGTCCACAGCGTTGAAGTTCTTTATGACAACACTCCGGTTCCTAAGAGTCCCTTCAGGGTTTCTGTGGATGAGGGATGTGACCCCAGCCGGGTGGTGGCCACTGGCCCCGGGCTCCAAAAAGCCCTGACCGACCAGCCAAACCACTTCAACATCATAACAAGGTATTTAGAGCAGCGTTTACAGAAGTGGGCTAATTTTTCAAACAGAACTCATTCCTGAATGTTGTTTTTTTAATGATGGGAACAAAACATTTAGAGATAGTCTCTGACTTACGACGGAGATCCGTTCCTACGTGGCGTCGTAAGTCAAATTTCGTCGTGTCGGAAAATACGTCCAAACTGCACCTTATACGTACTAGTACTGTATCTTACCAAGCACTTAGCCTATCCTAACACATTACCCTACATAATTATCAAAAAACACATACATTTGGAGTCATAATGAAGGAAAAAGAGTTAATTTCCTACTGGGAGCTGGTGGAGTCTTCATCCGTCTGTTAGCATGTTAGCTCGTTGCTCAGCTGTAGCCTCTCTGCCTCGTAAACCTCCGGTCCAAACAATGAGGTCTCCTGTACTTTTCCACGCGCAGTCCACAGATTACAGGTAACCCCCGATTTACAAACGAGTTAGGGAGATAAGAACGGTTCGCAGCTCGATTCTGCCGTAGCTAGGGGGTGAAATTAGCGTCCAGTTCGTAGGTCCTTATTCCGTTCGTAGGTCGTGGAAATACCGCTAACGGAGCGCGCGCACACATTTAAGCATGTACAGTAGTGTACTGTAATGTTAAACATTGCTATTCACATTTACAGAATAAATAAAAATATATTTTCTTACTTTGAGATGGTCAAAGCCGACATCTTAGGTTGCCATGCGTTGATTGTTGTCGGGCCGAGCAGCGCGGCGGCCGGCAAGCTAACCACGGCAGCTGCTCAAGGCCTGTGTTAGCTTCTGCTAGCCAGGCCATGGGCTGGTGTTGGAGCGGCGGCGCGATCGGCGATCAATCTGCAGCTGCTGCTCCAGCCTGAGACGTCCACAGAGCTCACAGAGCGATTCCAGCTAGTAATTAATCCATATGAAGCCATCCTGGTCACCAGTGTTCAAAGGCCGGCTCCCGTGTTAGCTCCCGTGTTAGCTTCTGGAGCTAGCCAGGCCGGAGGTGTTCGCGCGGCGGCCTGGCACGATCGGCGATAAATCCGCTGCTGCCTGAGACATCCACAAAGTTCACAGAGACGTTTCCAGCTAGTAATTAATCCATATGAGGCCATCCTGGTCACCAGTGTTCAAAGGCCGGCTCCCGGCAGCTAACCTAAAATGGCGTCCGGTGTTCTACATTAATTTGTGACCGGAGACCCCCGTGACTGAACCTAAAATGGCGTCCGGTGTTCTACATTAATTTGTGACCGTGTAAACTGAAGACCTACTTCCTGCTGCCCAAGATTGCTCAAAAATGATCAGAAATGATCATTTTTATCATAATTATTATTTATAAAGCCTTTAAAACAACCACATCTGTAACAAAGTGATGTACACATGAAATTAAGAACATTTAAACACACAAAAAAAAAATGTTTTTTATTTTTTTTATACAGTAATTTCAGATTTTTATTAAATATGATACGTTCGTAGGTCCCGTTGTTCGTAGGTCGATGGAGTCGTAACTAGGGGGTTTGCTGTACAGTAAGGATGTTAGCATGTTAGCCCCTCCTAACCTCCTCTGCCTCCGGTCCGCCTGTAAACCTCTGGTCCAAACAATGAGGTCTCCTGTAAATTTCCACTGAGTGCGCTGTTTCTGCCGTCAACCTACTGCTACTGCCGTCAAAACCGGAAGGAACTCAGAACTCGGCTTTCAAAATAAAAAATTTCACAATAATAATTATTTTTTTAAATGGAGAGATGCATGTCGTAACCCCGAAACGTCGCAAGTCGAGGTCGTCGTAAGTCGAGGACTACCTGTATTAGTTACTGACACACAAACAACAACTAAATCCTTTCTTTTCAACATCAGAAATGTGTTTTCTATCATAAACATGGTGAACCCCTCAGTGTTTGTGGCACAACGGTCTTGATTTCACTGGTTTAGTTCCTGTAGGTGATAAAAGACTAGGGACGGAGACGCCCGTCATATTTTAAACATCCGGTGTCCGTCTCAACTCGTGTTCCACACACAGGCAACACAACCGTGTCACTACACTGTGGCAGTTCAGAGAGAGCGTTAACACGAGGCTGTGACGTAGTTGGTAGGCTGCTGCTACGTCATTCATTCATTCATTCAAGTTTATTTCAGCACAATAAACAATGTTACATGATAAAAACTAAGCAACCGTTGTTTAGTAAGAAGGTTTTCTAGCCACATATTGCAAACCCAGTCCTTGGTTGGACTTTTCTATAAAAACAGCTAAAATAAAATTAGAATTTAATTAAAATTAAACGGTTCCCTCACACACACGCCTGCTCCTCCATGTTGCTCGGTGTTCACAGATCTGCTTTTGTTTCAACCATTTTTTCCACCTGGGCATTACAAACTCTTAAGATGTGTTAATGTTTTGTTTTTTATTGCTGATGGTAAACTGTTCCAGATGTGAGGGCCTTTAAATGAGAAGGAACACTGACCAGATGTTTTGTATTCTGCAGGTTTGCAGTCTCCATCAACTGCACCTTTTGTTGCAGCTCCTGAGCTGCTGACTTTTAAAATCATTCTGCTCTCCAGCTCCTAGTTCTCCTAAATGAAAAAAAAAGTCCCAAGTTCAAACAGTTTTTTTAAAAATCAAATGCAGATTAATACAAGGTCAACAGAACAATTAAATGCTCAGGATGAGAAGAGCCAATTTGATTCACTAAAACAACAAAGAACAAACAAAATAATATATAAATAAATAAATTGTATATAAATTATAGAAAGGAAAATAAGTGAAATTAAAACATTTTTGCATTAAAACCTCCAACAAGCTCAGTGGCCCATGGGCCATCAGTTGATGATCACAGCTGTAGCTGGTTTTGTGGCTCCAGACCTGACCAGACTCTGATCTGGGTGCAAGAAAGGCTCTTTTCAAAAATTGGGTTGCTACAAGAAAATTCTGTCCTTGAAAACATTTATCGTATTTTCTGCCGTACACGTCGCTTCTGTCCAAATATGTCTAATAAAGTGGAAAAATCCATAAATGTGTTGCTTCGCCGTATACGTCGCATCTATTATGCGTCACCGCTGATAACCCAGAAACGTGGGCCGGTGTTGTGCCAAAAATCCAATGGCTGCCAAATGGCGGTTGTGGGAGCGTGCATGGGAGGATTTTAACAAGAATTTAATAAGATTAACACTTACAAACAATTATTTGTTTGCTCACATTTATAGTAAAGGTGTGTCTCTGTCCAACTTTTCCTTAATAAATGCACTTTGACTGTCAAATCAGCTGCATTTCAAAAGCCAATACGTGGAAGTACGTGTGTGCACGAGAACTTGCTGTGCATTTCTTTTAAATTTAAAGCTGGGGTATGTAAGATTGTAATGTAGTCTGTAACTTTTCAAACAATATATATTTTAACATATTTCTTCACTCTGTCACTAGATTGATGTTAGAGAGGTAATCTCTGAAAAAACTTAAAAAAAATATTGTCCTCTTGCTTCTCCAGGTGGTAAATAAGCATTTCTAAAAAGAAAAAGTGACCCGCCATTTTCCAGCCAATCAGAATGAATGAAAACGGTCATATCTAAGCCAAAAATTGGTTTATAAATATGAAAAATCCATAAATACGTCACTTCAGCATATAAGTCAAAGGGTACGTAAATTCTGTGAAAAATCGCAACTTACACAGCGAAAAATACAGTATCTAGAAATCTACAAACATTCCTTGTTCAGATCCCTCTACGACGGGAGACATTGATGTAACGCTTGTTTGTCAAATAAATTTTTTTTTTTAAAGTCCTTATTTAAATAAAGAAGCTGACTGGTGTATTTTATCTGATCGCACCAGACCCTGACATCAGGACTGACTCTGGTACAAACACATCTACGGTTACAGTTATTAGTCTTCAGTGACACTTTTAAGTTGTTTTTCTGTAAACACTGTTGTTCTAATCTCTTTGGATTTTGTACATAATGAATTTAAGTTATTTTAATTTATAGCGACAGGAACCATTACCAGAGACGTCACCAGCTGGAAATTAAACCCAAGACGGACAATTAGAAACAAGCCTCTCACTTTGAGTCCTTTTAGACCAAACAGCTGTTTTTGTGTTTGTTGTGTCTTTTTCAACAGAGGGGCAGGAATTGGCGGCCTCGGCATCACCGTAGAGGGTCCGTCCGAATCTAAAATGTTCTGCAAAGACAACAAAGACGGCAGCTGCAGCGTCGAGTACGTTCCCTTCACGCCGGGACTATACGACGTCAACATCACCTACGGAGGAGAGCACATCCCAGGTGAGATCAAGCTTCTTTTTTTTTTTTCATTTCAATAAAAAAAACAAAAAACAATACAATTTCAAGAAAAAAATAAAAATACCTATAAAATGAAAGGCAGCAGAAGAAGAATAAATCTCATCATTTCTGCCCCCTCTTCACAAAATCAATTCAAACGATCAATTCAAGCAATACTCACAAATAATACAACAAACAACTAAACTTATCACAATTATTCATTATATTTCCCTAATATTAACTAACTTAACTGTATCTCATTGGCATTATATTCTTGATCTTTTTCTTAAATACAAATAATGATTCCTCTTTTTTAATATCATTATTCAAACCATTCCATAAACCAATTCCCTTCATTAAAGTAGACCTACCCCTTAAACTTGTTCTATACTTTGGCTTTACAAAAATATCAGTCCTTTTTAAATTATAACTACTACTCCTTTTTACAAAATACGCTTGTATGTTCGATGGTAAATTATGATTCTGAGCCCTGTACATAAGCAATAGAATATAGTAGTCCACCAAATCATAAAACTTAAGTAATTTCAGTTGATAAAATACTTGAAGGATGACTAATGTTTTCTTGAGATAATTCTTAAAGCTCTTTTTTGTAAAATAAAAATAGACCTGGTTATAGTTTTACCAGCTGTACCCCAGACACCAATATAATAAATTAAATGTGGCACAATAATTGTATCATAGAGCAAACACAAAGCCTTGTCAGTCAGTAAGTCCCTCGCTTTAAATAGTACTGCCATGGACTTAGACATTTTAGTTCTCACAAAATTAATGTTTTTTCCATGACAATTTATCATCGATAATTACTCCCAAAAACCTTACTTCATTCACTCTTTGTTTCTCAACACCATCAATTTTGAAAAGAAAATCCACAGTTGACTTTTTTTTTTACTAAATATCATATAATTGTTTTTTTCAATGTTCAGTGATAACTTGTTTAATTTAAACCAAGTTTGAATTTTTTCAAACTCCATCTTCATTAATTCAAACAACTGATTCAAATCTCTACCCGCACATAAGAAAGTAGTATCATCTGCAAATAAAACACACTTGAGAATCCCAGACACCTTAATTAAATCATTTACATACAAAATAAACAACTTAGGCCCAAGCACCGAACCTTGTGGTACTCCACACGAAATACTGCACAGATACTGTACCGTACTGTTGCAGTTTGTCAGTTTGTCTCTTCCACCTGCGTCCTCTTTAGAGCTGAACCAGAACAGGTTTGTTTTTATTCAAGTGTTTGACGCTCTCACTGACCCCAGTCACCAAGTGTTGGGTCGTAACTAAACCCTTAAAATCTAAATTGTTGCTAAAACGGTTGTTGAACTTGTTCTTTTCAACCCAAAGATCAGCGGAGATGGTTCACATCTGCTCGTTTCCGCTAACAGGCGGGTGCTGATGTCCCGACTTTGTTTTCGTCTAATAAAAGACGCGTCGAGCGATTGGGTTTGAAGTTTTAAAGATGAGGCTGAAGTTTCTGGCTCGCGTTAAAAAGGCGCAGCTCCGTTTTATTGACCGTCTTAGAGGAAAACGAGGCTTGGCGTGTTTTTGTGTTTAACACCTGAGAAGATGCTGGAAGGGCAGAAATGTTCCTCGCACAGAGAAATGACGCCGAGTTCAGCAGTTTTTAAACTTCTGACATCTGCAACGAATGAGCAGATTTAAAAGGTGAATTTGTGGCCGAGGCTTTTGTTGCACAAAGGAAAAAACACACTCGATTACTTTTAATTAACTAAACGTGCTTCACTGCACATTACTTCCAATTTCGACATTTATCTTTTTTGTGTTATTGATTGAATATTTTTAGAAGGAACAAACATTAAACCTCACTTATGTTTCTCGACTGAGCATTTGAAAGTATTTTTTTTGTTTGTTTTTGTTACAGGAAGTCCCTTTAAGGTGCCGGTGAAGGACGTGGTGGACTCCAGTAAGGTCAAAGTGTCGGGCCCTGGCGTGGGCTCCAGCGTCAGAGCAAACATCCCACAATCCTTCACTGTGGACTGCAGGAAGGCTGGCGAGGCCCCGCTGGCCGTGGTTGTCACGGCTCCTAAAGGAGTCGCGACGCCGGTGGAGGTGACGGACAACGGAGACGGGACTCACACGGCGTGCTACACTCCGTCTGTCGAGGGACTGTACGCCGTGTCCGTCAAGTACGCCGACGAGGAAGTCCCCCGCAGGTGCTCGCCTGTTCTGCATCACATGAACACAAACAATAGTTTGTAAATTTAACTGGGAATTCTTGTTCATCCCAGTGAGAACAGTGAGAAATTAATCCTAAAGACTTCTAAAACAAGTGTTTCCCAGTACAGTACATTAATATCATATTAACATCCTGTAAACCAGGGGTGCCCAGTACGTCGATCTCAACCATATTAAACTAGACATCAGCTGATCCATCTATGAAATGTCTCTTGATTGACAGACAGGACAGCCAGTCTGAGGCCCCGTACGTGCAGACGTTGCATGCACAATTCTTTTTATTTTTTTTATTAAGTTTATTCATTTCAAAATATAACACAAAGCAATCACACATGTGACTATACAATACAAAGATGTAAAAATTAAGCGTAGCAGAATGAAGAAAAAATCTTATTATATATGCCCCCTTTTTCAAACGGTCAATTCAAACAAAAAAATCATCAAGTAACTGAATAAAAAAGAACAAATATAATTATCGAACTACAAAATAACACGTTAAAAACAATTTCATATATATTTTTGTAATAATTTGGTTTTGATCATATTCTTGAATGTAGACAATGATTTAGCATTTTTAGTTACAGTATCCAAATCGTTCCACAAACCAATTCCCTGAATTGAGGTTGACCGACCCCTCTAACTGGTTCTATATTTCGTTTTAACAAAAATATCTGTTCCCTTAAGTTTGTAACAGCTTTGACGTTTAACAAAAAGTATTTGGATGTTCAATGGTAGTTCATTTTTATGAGCTATGATATTATAATCCACCAAGTCATGGAACTTCAATAACTTCAGTTGGTGAAATAATGTGCTTGATGGGTGACAATAATTTTTTCTAGTAATTATTCTTACAGCTCTTTTCTGTAACAAAAAAACAGGTTCCATAAATGTTTTACAAGCTTTACCCCAGATATCATTACAATAAATCACCGTATATGTGGAACAATGATTGTGTTGTACAAGTACAGTACAGAGCTTTGTCATTTAACAGGTTCCTGACTTTGTACAGAACAGCAATAGATCTAGCTATCTTTGTCCTAACAGAATTTATGTGAAGTTTCCAGGTCAGTTTGTCGTCAATGACACCCAAAAACTTGACTTCAATCACACGACAGATCTCAACACCATCAATCATTAAAGGAATATGAATATTCCGTGGGCGGCCGTGGCGTAGTGGTAATGGCAGTCGTCCCCCGATCGGAAGGTTGGCGGTTCGAATCCCAGTTTCCCACACCATGTGTTGTTGTGTCCTTGGGCAAGACACTTAACCCCGAATTGCTCCCCGTAAGACTGGAAAGCACCTTGCATGGTAGTCTGCCGCTACCGGTGTATGAATGTGTGTAGCATTCAATGTGTGTAGCACTTTGAGATTTTCACTAATGAAAAGTGTGTTATAAATTGAATTCATTATTATTATTATTATTATTATTATCAATAGGTTTTTTTAAATTAAAAATCATGTACTGTATTTAGTTTTATCTAAATTAAATGATAATTTATTTAGTTTAAACCAATTTTGTATTTTTACTAATTCTATCTTCATGAACTCAGTCTGTTTCATATCATGTCCAAAACAAAAAAATGTCATCAGCGAAAAGGATACATGCACGATGAATGCGGCTGAGTCAGGGTTGCCTAATGAATGAAAAAAATGTCTTATTTACCCCCTCTTTTTCTGTGCACATTTTCAACAAACGTGACGCACGCCTCATCTTAGGATACATTTACTCAGCACATGTGACAGTTTAGGTCAAAATACTATCATGTTAAAGCCACTGTACTATAGATCATAATTTCTTATCTGGCAACCCGACTGACATGGAAACTACAGCATTTTCGTGTAAATCACTGTTTTTTTGTTTATTACCCCCCAATAAACGCTGAAAAAACACAAAGTTTCCAGAGGTTGTTCTCGTGTAAACGGGGTCTTGTAGCAGGTAGATTCAAGGTTCAATGTTCTTTGTCATTTGCGTCACATGTGATAAACGAGGTGGAAAGAAATTGTGGAACCAAGGTCCCAGTTGCACCTAAAAATAGCAAAAATATAAAGTATAAAAATAAACCGTATGCAAGGGTCTAAGATGTACACTAAACACCAATAATGTAAAATATACGGTATATTAAACAGCAGCCCGAACATGAGTCTGTAGTGAGCAGATGGGTATGGATACAGCAGGTCACTTTGACTTGGTCATTTTAAAAGGAGCTCGCAGGTTGAAAAAGTGTGGACACCCCTGCTGTAAACTGTCTAGTCATTATTAATGATTTATTGCAAACCAGATACAGTATTACTTTAATAAAGAAAATTAATTTATGGCTACAAGAAACAAAGTTCTTCAATTAAAACCTACTTTGCTGTTAACGATGTCAACAGGTGATGTTTTGGTTTAAATAAAATGTATATTTGAAGATTTGAATGTCAGAGATACGCGTTATCTTTTGAAGAAGGCTCTTTTTATTTATCTATTTTAAATGACGCATGTAAACTTGGATTTATATTCAGGTTCAGATGAGTGATAAAGATGATCAGAATTTATTGTAAAATTAAACAGTTGCTTCCAATAACGGTTTATTTCAAGAGTAAAGATTTTAGGAACTTAACACGCTAAATTGACGCCATTAATATATATATTTTTTACTTGGTCTCTTCAGTCCCTTCAAGTTCAGAGTTCTTCCGACTCACGATGCCAGTAAAGTGCGAGCCAGCGGCCCCGGGCTGACCAGCGGCGTCCCCGCAAGCTTCCCCGTCGAGTTCAACATCGACGCCAGCGACGCCGGGCAGGGCCAGCTGAGCGTGCAGATCACGGTCAGTAACGTGCGCACACACACGGATCGGGTTGCATCAAACGGATCTAAAGCCTTACGTTCAAACTTCAGGATCCAGATGGGAAACTGAAGCAGCCCAGCATCCACAACAACGGCGACGGTACCCACACTGTGGTCTACATCCCCGACCGCACCGGCCGCTACACCATCGTCATAAAATACGGCGGTGACGACATTCCTGCATCGCCCTACAGAGTCCGTGCCATGGCAACCGGAGACGCCAGCAAGTGCACGGTCACGGGTAATAAAAGCAAAACGGCATCTTATCAGTAGGGATGGGGCGATCCGATCCAGTATCGGTTTCCGATACCAGCATAATTTAAGTATCGGATATCGGATCCAACCTGCCGATATTTCCGATCCAGCTTCAAAGAGCACTTGTGTTCCATCACATTCTGTGACTGCCGTCTTAACATTGTGTGAGTTAAACCCAATGAAGACACTCCAAACATGAAACACCCAAACTTTAACAGCACACAAGAGGCAGGTCTATACCACACACATGTCCTTCTCACTCATGGTGCAGCTGGAAAAACTAAAAAAAACGCTAAGCATGATGGGAAAGACAACACAGTCTACTCCCCTTAACCACTAAGGGAATGGATTTTGTTGTCTTTCCCATAATGCTTAGTGGTATTTTAGTTTTCCAGCTGCACCTAAAGCTGGAAAACTAAAAAAACGCTAAGCATGATGGGAAAGACAACAGTCTACTCCCCTTAACCACTAAGGGAGTGTATTTTGTTGTCTTTCCCATAATGCTTAGCTGTATTTTAGTTTTCCAGCTGCACCTAAAGTTGGAAAACTAAAAAACCGCTAAGCATTATGGGAAAGACAACAGTCTACTCCCCTTAACCACTAAGGGAGTGGATTTTGTTGTCTTTCCCATAATGCTTAGCTGTATTTTAGTTTTCCAGCTGCACCTAAAGCTGGAAAACTAAAAAACCGCTAAGCATTATGGGAAAGATAACAAAATCCACTCTCTTAGTGGTTAAGGGAGTGGGTTTGTTGTCTTTCCCATCATGCTTAGCGTTTTTTTTAGTTTTCCAGCTGCACCATGAGTAAGAAGGACATGTGTGTGGTATAGACCTGCCTCTTGTGTGCTGTTAAAGTTTGTGAGTTTCCTGTTGTAAGGCTCAAGAGTGTCTTCATTGGGTTTATCTCACAATGTTAAAATGAATAGTCTCAGTACAAAAATTTCAATATACAGATTCACATACCTGAACAGTATCGGATCGGAAAAGTATCGGTATCGGTCGATACCCAGTTTTAACTTTTAAGTATCAGTATCGGATCGGAAGTGAGAAATGTGAATCGGTGCATCCCTACTTATCAGAAAAACGTATAGATAAGAATCTAAAGGCGTTGTGTTCCCAGGTCCTGGTGTTGGTCCAACCGTGGCCATCGGCGAGGAGCTGGGCCTGATGGTGAACACGAAGGGTGCTGGGAAGGGAAAGGTGAGCTGCGTGGTGGTGCAGCCCGACGGGAGCGAGGTGGAGGCCGAGGTGATGGAGAACGAGGACGGCACCTTCGACATTTTCTACACCGCGCCCGAGCCCGGCAACTACGTCATCTACGTCCGCTTCGGAGGAGAGAACATCCCGCGCAGCCCCTTCAAAGTCATGGTGAGGTCCACACTCATGGTCCACAGACCCACTCGTTAACATGAACCAGAACCAGCAGAGCTCCACGAAGTCCGTCAGGGGTGGGCTTTAGGCTGCTTACTTTACAAAACTACTTGGTTTCAGTCGTCCATCTTGGTTTGACTGGATGGTTGGGTTGACTTGTTCAAACGGTAAAAGATGCACGAGCGGCGTCGCACGCTTCGCCGAGCCTCCAACACGTCTACCCAAACTTCTTCAAACCAGGAGTAACCAAACTCTGAACCCTCGGAGCCGCTCTGTGTCAGAGGTAATCAGTGGTGGAGAAAGTACTCAAACACTGTACTTAAAGGTCCACTGACATCATCTTACAAATTTGCATGAAATGATAGAAGATATATATGTTTTATCATTCCACTATGTTCGTTTTTGCAAACAAAATGATAAATTAATGAAAATTCCTTTCAAACTGAATTTAAAATTAAAAACCTCTTTTCTCTCTGAAAAATCCGACTACAAGCGAATGCAACATTTGTGACGTAGGAGAAAAAACGTCTTTAGAACGCCCCATATAAATATTCATGCGAACAAGAAATAAAACAACAAAATGATCAATCTAAGTTAAGATTTGAGCTATTTGTCTTCAGTTTTGGAAGCAGGAAGTTAGATGAGCAGAAACAGCAGGTTCTAATTTAGGTCTGCACCGTATGTATTTGACTCTTACCTGTTCAGGAAGCAGGGAGCTCAGTCCGAGGGGAGGCAGCTTTGTTTATTCCATTTTTGACGAAGGTCTTAAATCTTTTGGGAAAGTGAAAAGGCTCACTTGCTCACTGATGAGATTAGAACACCCAAATGCGACATAACCGGCATTTTTCAAGTTATACAAAAAAAAAAGGCTATCTGGCAGAGAATGTGTTATGCGTTAATGGCAGACGCAGACTGAAGGTCCTGCTTCCTACGTCAGAAATGTTGCATTCACTTGTAGTCTGATTTTTCAGAGAGAAAAGCGGTTTTTAATTTTAAACTCAGTTTGAAAGAATTTTTCATTAATTTATCATTTTGTTTGCAAAAACGAACATAGTTGAATGATAAAATATATATATATCTTCTATCATTTCATGCAAATTTGTAAGATGATGTCAGTGGACCTTTAAGTAAAAGTACAAATAAACAGACAAAAATGTAAATAAGTACCGGTACATGTCTTTATTGTGTTT